>CAEFZX010007093.1:0-38248 GCA_903066825.1 Alfaro cultratus
GGTTGCTAGGTAACAGGCTATGCTTTGCTGGGGTTGCTAGGTAACAGGCTATGCTTCGCTGGGGTTGCTAGGTAACAAGCTATGCTTCGCTGGGGTTGCTAGGTAACAGGCTATGCTTCGCTGGGGTTGCTAGGTAACGGTGCAGTGTGACTTAACAATCAGGAGGTATTTAAAATAGCACATTTTCAAGACACCAAAAAACATTAACTTATTGACAAAAAAACGTCTGTTTGCTTAAGCATTTGAGCTGCTTTTAGAAGCACCTGAGACTCAGATCCAAGTGTAAAAACCTGCAAATTGTGAATTCTGCATCGTAGGTCCTCCTTAATCTAAAAACAAACAGCGACTGACCTTTACGAGACCTCGGGAGAAAAGCATCTCGATGACCTCCTTCAGGATCGGGAGGATCCCGCTGTGATGGACGGCGATGCCTCTCTTCAGAAGGTCCCGCATGAGCAAGATCTGCACAAGCAAGTCCGTTTATCACAATTTATTCTGCTATAGTGCACAGGAACAGTTAGTCAACAAGACAAGACAGGTTTTCTGTAAGTTTTAGGTCTGAGGACTGAGAAGAAGGTTGATTTTTACATGTTTCCAGATACATGAAAAACATGAAACTAACTAGTTACTTTTAAGTTTGTTTTGTCTTAATTCAAGTGTACTTGGTGAAATTAGGTGTTTTTACAGTGTATAATATTCTAAACATCTGAATAATTTCACTTTTGGTTTTCAGAAACTGAAAGCCATAATCATCAGAAATAAACTAAATCAATTTAAATTCGTCCCTCTGTGAATTTTAATAAATTTACTTTTCTACGATCTTCTGAATAACTGAGTTACATCTCAGTACAGATCAACTTTCTTTGTTTAAATAGTTGCAGCCGTTCACCTGCGGCAGCTGCCGGTCTCCTCCTCGCAGCCGACTGAGGCTCTTCTGGAAGAAGGAGTGGATCTCCGCCTTCTCTATGGAGGTGGTGAGGTCCATGGAGTCCAGCGAGCGGGCGTTCTCGTCGCATCGCGTCCGAGAGAAGGTGAAGGCCACCACTGGGGTCTGCTGCCGCTGTGACAGGAAGTGTAGCAGCGTGAGCCACACCGCTCGGTCCTGGAGGGAAACAAAAAGGACGAAATGTGAACACAAAAACTGTGATGGTGGGTGGAGCCAAGAGGCGACGCAGGACGATTACCTGGCTGGCCGAGGTGTGCTGAGGCGCGCTCTTTGTGCCGAATGACTGGGCGTGTTTGCTGGTCCGCTCCTTCTTTGTATCGACAGCAGTGTAGTAGCTGAACAGACAGATTTTTTTTTTTTATTTACTGAGACCGTTGCCTGGAAACTGCCGGTATTTTTATTAATTTGGAAAAAGTTCCATGTTTAGACAGCACCTGCAGTTGTCATGCCAGGCCACTAGATGGCACTGTGTGTTTAGCATGTCCATCGAATACATCTCACTAGTTTCCACTTCATTTTTAACTCATGTACAACAGAGTATTAGGCCCATAACGGAAAATAATTTAAGTCATAAAATGACCAGAGTAAAGTCAATATCACAAGAAGTTACACAAGAATAAAACTGAATTAAAACGAGAATAAAGTCATAGTATTATGAGAATAAAGTCGTAAAATTACAAAAATAAAGTAATAATATTACAAGAATAAAGTCAATATTACAAGAAATCATGCCAGAATAAAGGGAAATTAATGCGAAAATAAAGTTATAGTATTACAAGAAGTCGTATGAGAACAAAGTCACAGTATTATGAAAATAAAGTCATAATGTTACAAGAATTAAGTTGAAATATTCTTAAAATACTCGTAAAATTACAAGATTAAAGTCATTGTATTACTTGAATAAAGTCAATATTATGAGAATAAAGTTGCAGTGTTACGAAAATTAAGTCAAAATAATGTGAGAATTACAAGAATACTCATAATATTATGAAAATAAAGTGATAAAATTCCAGACATAAACTCATACCAAAATAAAGTCTAAACAATACAAGAATAATGTAGCATTATGAGATTAAAATCACAATACTACGAGTTATTCTTGTAATACCCTGACTTTTTTCTCATAATATTATGACGTTATTCTCATACGAGTTTATTCTTGTGATATTATGACTTTATTTTTGGAATTTTATCACTTTATTCTCATAAGTTTTTTACTTTCTTATTGCAGCCCTAATACTCCGTCAGCCTCATGTAACATATATTCCTTTTCAGAAATTATGCTAAACTGAACAGGTTAAGTAGCACAATGCTATCCATAGTTGTTTTTGTTATCTTCCCCTGTATGTGTAGAATAAACCCTGAAGTCATCCGTTCTGCACACATGCGCTTTCACACCTGCAGAGCTCTTCACACCTCCGCTGGGCTGCTACAGAAAAGTTTCACTCTGACACCTGATGTCAAAAAGCGCCGGTCAGAGACTCTGGTCACTGGTGTCGTGTAAACGAGCGGCTGGAGGGACGTACCCTTTGGTGAGGAAGTTTCCTGCAGCGTCCACCAGCAGGAACATCTCCTTCTGGGTCTTGGTGCTGTTTCCAGTGTACAGGTGATGCTCCAAAGGTACGGGCCGCTTCATGGTGCTGATCACGTAAATGTGCCTCTTCTTAATACGACTGGGGACCAAAGGACTCGGGTCAGGAGTTTCAGAACAGATTTATAGCCTCCAACTTCCAGTTTAGCTTTGAGAAGTTACTAGGGCTGAAATGATTAATCTGATTAATCGTAATTAATCATGATTAATCTGATTATTCCGATTAGTCACGATTAATTAGACTAAGTGTGATTATCATAATTAATCTGATTAATCACAATTAATCTGATTAATTGCATTAATCGTGATTAATCGAATTAATCACAACTAATCAGATTAATCATGATATAATTAGT
The DNA here is from genome assembly GCA_903066825.1 of Alfaro cultratus. NCBI lineage: Eukaryota > Metazoa > Chordata > Actinopteri > Cyprinodontiformes > Poeciliidae > Alfaro > Alfaro cultratus. The sequence goes on from CAEFZX010007093.1 coordinate 2,894, forward strand.
TGAAATAATCTTCAACTAATTTAGCAATCAATTAATTGTTAATTGGAGTATGCAGACTCAAAAATGTTTAAGAGCAACATATTCAGAGAAGGAATTAAGCTAAAACTTTGTAAATATGTTCTACCCAAAACTCCTAACATGGCACAGTTTTAGCTTCACGTAGCTCAAGTGGTGTAAAAATCAAAATGTCCTAGTAAGCATCTTTTGCCATCAAATTATTAATTGGTAAATGCAAAAATTTATAAATTGATCTACAAATGATCAAGCATACACTAAAAAAATGGTCTGTTATTGTATTTTAAACTACAAAATGTATCTATTCTTATTTATATTATTTTAAAAGGGAACTGAATTATTATTTTTTTTGCAGATTTAATGTATTTCAAATATCGTATAAAAAAAAGACTTAAGTAGTAAATAAAAAATCTGCAGATTAAAATCGATTAAAATCAATTTTAATTGATTAAAATAGATTTTAATCGGACAAAATCGATTTTGTCCGATTAATCGATTAATCATCAGAATATTCGATAGGTTAATCAGTTACTAAAATAATCATTAGTTGCAGCCCTACGTTTTGAGTTTGTTTGTAACCTCCTCAACGAGTCAACAATAAATAATTTTAGTAAGCTAGCCACTACTCAGAGGGTTCACCATTGGTCAACCCAATAATTGATCACTAAAATAATTGTTAAATGCAGCGACAGAAGTTACCCGATCCACTCGCTGAACTCCAAAGCATTCGGCACCGTGGCGCTGAGCAGGATGATGCTGACGTGATCAGGAAGCATGATCAGCACTTCCTCCCAAACCACCCCTCTCTGAGGCACACAAACAGAAGAAAAACTGCTGTTCTCACAGAGGAAGCAGAGGAAATAAAGTCTCCAAGGAGATTTCCTGACCTCTGCGTCATTAATATAGTGGACCTCATCGAAGATGACCCACTCCAGGTCTCTGATGACCTCTGAGCCGTTGTACAGCATCGACCTCAAAGAAAGCAGCAAGACAAGTCAATGTAGACGTTTTATTCATCATTTTGAAAGCAAAATACTCAACATGAAGATACCTGAGGATCTCTGTGGTCATGATGAGACAGGAAGACTCGGGACTGAGCTGGACGTCTCCGGTCAGGAGTCCCACGTCCCCAAAAGTGCTTTTAAAGTCTCTGAATTTCTGATTGGACAGAGCTTTGATGGGAGACGTGTAGATGGTCCTAGAAAAACCCAGAGGTCCAAACAGGTTTAACTAGGATCATTAGTAGTACTAACATTTCTGTATTTTATGTTTTTGTATCTTTATAAAGGCATTTTTATTAAAATGTTTTTAAGTATTCTGTGCCACAATTTGGTCCTAATTTAAAATTCTTTATAAGTAAAGCTGGATTGGAAAAGGAGTTAACAAAATATTTTTTATCAAATTATCATGAACATATTTTATCAATATTGTGTTTGATAAATAATAGATCTTCACAATATATCATGAATACATCACAATAGCAGTGTGTAGTCCTGGAAGCACAAATACACTGCAAAAACACAAAATCTTACCAAGTATTTTTGGTCTAGTTTCTAGTGTAAAAATGTCTTTTTATAAGATCAATATTATGGGATTATTCACTTAAAACAGGCTTCTATTTTTCTGAAAAGTTACCTACTGTACTAAGATAGTTGCACTAGAATCTGATCAAAAATAGTTGGTATAATTTTCTGTTTGCCTTGTGTGGGACAGAAAGGAAAGGAGGAAACAGACATATATCGCAACATTTACGAATATTACCCCCATTGGAAGATTTTCTTATATCATGCACTCATAGTAAATAAATAATGCACCAACAATGACAGGATTATTGATGATAAAGATAAATTCAGTACATTAAAACCTTTATTCATATTTTGATTGTTCTGTTTCAGCGCCATCTAGTGGTGGAGTCAGAAACGCTTCGTTGGAATAAACTGACTTGAGATCTACGGCTCATGAGAGAAGTGGGTTTTTAATGAATTATGTTAATCGCTTGGTAATGTGGTGCCTTTATAAATGCCCACTAAAAAGATTTAAATTACAGAAAACAAGTGAGATAATTAGAAATCCAGATAAACTTGCTGCAGAAATTGTTATCCATTTAATCTGCAATTCAGTCCCATAAACTCCCAATATATTGAGTTTTATTTCATTTTTTCCACTCCTCAGTCTAAATCTAATTTGTTTATATTTAATCAATTAGTGTATACATACAGCTCTGGAAAAATAAGAGATTACTTAAAATTATAAACGGTCATATACCTATATACTTTTAACAGATATATGTTTGAGTAAAATGAACATTGTTCTTCTACTCTACGAACTACTGACATCATGTCTCTGAAATTACAAGCAAAATGTTTTTATTTATTTGCAGAAAATGAGAAATGGTCAAAATAACAAAAGACATGCAGTGCTTTCAGACCTCAAGTAATGCAAAGAAAACAAGTTAATATTCATTTAGAAACAACAATACTAATGTTTTAACTCAGGAAGAGATCAGAAATCAATATTTGGTGGAATAACCAGGAGGTTTTCAATGGGGTTCTGTGCAGTTGGCTCTTCACTTTTTCCAGAGCTGTGTAATTTCAGCTTGTTGTAGATAATTTCTTTGTGAATCCACATATGCACATTGCCTTTTGGATCATTATTTGTATTCTTACACAGCTTTTAAATCAATACTCCTGTTAAAATCCCAGCCATTATATCTCATATGTTCCTCCTTCCCCTGTAGGCAGGCAGAAATTAAGCTGCACCAACAGTTTCTCACCTTGTCATGTGTTTCTGGGACAGAGCGATGGCGTACTCAGCCACCACCGTTTTGCCGGCTGAAGTGTGAGCGGCTACAAAAACGGAGTCGTGGGCCTCCAGCCTCAGCACAGCCTGCTTCTGGAAAGTGTCCAACTCAAAGGGCCACTGAAACGGAGGAAGGCAGAGAGTCAGGCACCAGCAGACGCTCCATCACAGCCAGACGGAGATCATTCAGAAATGAATCATATTCGAGTCGCCACCTTGAATGCCGGGTTTGGGATGCGTTTGTAGAAATCCTCGCAGGGTGACAAAATGTCCACAGGGATGGCCCATTTCTTTTTCTCCTCTGGGTTCTCTTTTGGCTTTGGCTTGTCTGTTTTTCCTGCCTCTGTTTGGGAACGGGAAGACTCTGCATCCTGAAGATGGACAAAAAAATGGATTTATTACAAGCTTCTGTTTTAAAGTGATTAATTACAGCAAGAATAAGTCCAGTTATGTCATATTTTTGTTTACCAATTTGATGTGATGCATTAAACATTATAGTGAGATTAAAATATTACAGTTATTGTTCTGAGGAGAAAAAGATTTAATTCCAGTTTATTTATGTTTCAAAGAGTTGATTATGATGCATTTTCTGTCTAATTATATAAAAAATATTTTGTCAGTACTTAAAATTTTCACTTGAAGTGTGTCTGATTCCTACTGCAGATGAATGTCTGTATGAATGACTGTAGTGTAAAGAGTTTTGGAGTCCTCTGACTTGAAAAAACTATTGATCATACTTCAGCTAATCATTAATCATGATTGTGAGCATGAGTGGGAATAAAAATAGCAATAGGTATTTTGTTCCATATAACACAGTAGGAGTGTAATCGGTAAACTCAACTAAAAACCAACCTGTTTAGGATTTTATTTGAAACATTCTCAATTATAAATTTATTGATAGAACTTGACTAAATGTTGTGTTTTTATTGTTGTTTTTATGCTTTTTACTGTTGATTCTATGTTGGATTATGTTTCTGTTTTTGATATGATGTAAAGCACTTTGAAATGCCTTGCTGCTGAAATGTGCTATACAAATAAAATTTGATTGATTGATTGATTGATTGATTGATTGATTGATTGATTGATTGATTGATTGATTGATTGATTGATTGATTGATTGAATGATTGATTGATCGATCGATCATTGGAGACGCCATGACGGATGTTGGAAGTGAGGGACGCTAGTATTGAACGACTGAAATTGTTTTCCCAAGTTGTTTTTGTCAGATTATTCACTGATTCTACTTATTTGATTCAAGATAATTTGTCTGTGAACTTAACACACCTGGTTGGTCTTAAGTTGCTGAATATTAAAATAAAAGATATTTCAAAACAGAACCGCATAAAATGTATTTTGCTTCCCACATCATACTCTGTTTGGACCGTTTCTTTTCCCCATTCTGGTACGGTCGCCATCTTTAAATCTGTACCTAAGGCTCGGCTTAAGGATGACCAGAGGCCAAACTACAACACTAAAAGAAGGTCTAAGAGGACTGTTACTTAATTTATTGGAACTAATTTTAATCTAACAAACAATTAATCGGAAATTAATCGTAAGTGAATAAATTTTCTATACCCCTAGCAGCGTTAATAGGAGAAGGAGAAGTACAATTAAATTGAAGATCTTGATGTCCAGGTCATCCAAGCTAGTTTTAATAGTAGTAATAATAATAATAGTAGTGGTGGTGATATTAAAGGAAACACCTTTATTCCCAGGTCTTCCAGGCTGTTAGTCCTGGGAAGTTTGACGGCCTCTTGTCCTGCTTTATCATCCTCCTTCTCCTCTGCTTCAGGCTGAAGATCAGGAATGTCTTCCAGTGTGGACAGCAGAGACATGAGGTTCACCACTGGTTTTGCTATTTTGGCATCTTCACAGAGCAAACACAAAAAGCAGGAACCAGTGAATAAATTATCTCAAAGTTTTAAGAGCAAATTTATATATTTTTTAATGTCTTGAACCAAACCTTTGTCAGAGAAATCCATCCCAGCTTTGAGTCCAGGAGGGATTTTTAGTAAATCTGAGGTAAACAATAACATGAAATGTTATTTCCTTTGTGGAGTTGATTTACAAACTTATACTCTCAAAACACAAAAAAAAAACCAACCCACCTTTCTCAAAGTCTATTTCCTCCTCCTGCTCAGATCTCGTCTTAATTTGGTCCAGAGTGAGTTCATCCATTCCTCCTGTGAAAAATCAACAATTAAAGATTGATTAGCTGCTTTAAGGAAAACTCTACAAAAAATAATATTTATTCTTAATATTGTGCTTCAAAGGATCCAGACCTTCTGGTAAATGTTTAAAATGGCTTCAACCAGAAGTTCTGCAAGCTCAATTTTCAGGTTAACATTTTCCCTCGACCTTATTTACTCTTTACCAAAATATGTTTTACTTTAAAACCTACTGTAAGATTGGCTGATAAAGTTAGCCCAAATTATATAGCAACATCTCTACAGTATTGTAACTTTCTGTACAAAAGTCTTGTTTGTTCAATTTCATTCAATTCTGTTACTTTATTTAATCAAAATGGAAATTAAATATTACTGTAACTCATATCATAAAGAGTCTTTATAGATGGTGATGCTGTTACAGTAGTAAGCCTGTCGCAATAAGCAATTAATCACATAATAAATTAAAATGATCTTGACACTTTTCATTCTGATTATATTTTTTCAAGGGAAGTTTTGTTTAAAGAGATTTCATAATACATTTTATTTATGGTTTCGGTTGTGTGTGTTTTTTATTTTACGTTTTATTTATGTTTGGTTATTGTGTTTTATTTTGCATATTTAAAATCTCATTGAGTTCTAGTGTTGTGTTCTTCACAAAATTGTAATTATGTTAGTCTTTGAGAGGACAAACTTGTGCAATTATCAATATGTTAATTGAAAATGGTCTCAAAACAACAATACTATCATTTATTGCAATAATTTCTGGCCTCTGGAGTAGGGGTCAGTCTTGCAACGAATCTGAAAAAGCCTCACTGAAGATTGTTGCTGTATGTCATGACAGCATGTGATAGCTGTCATGACATGCTGAAAGAAATATTAGAAATATTTTACCATCAGATTTCAAGAAACTCTGCTCAGATCAGAGCACAAAGAAATTAGAGATGAGTTTAAAACCTCTGGACAATCCTGTCCACAAATCACAGCAGAGAGGAAGTTCTGGATCAATATATCAATATCTCTAACCGGGAAGGAAGGGGTAGTTAGTGTTGCTTCCACGAAGGCTTTCAGAAGGAGGCCCAGGCTGACGCTGCAGTGACAGCGAGTTTTTGGCTGACAGGCCAGTGTTTTCAAGTAAAACCTAAAAAACAAGCCAAAAAAAGACAGATATTGGTTTGTTTACTGAGATGGAGTTGGTTTAAACATTAATACAGCAGTTTTACACAACAGTTCTGCAGCGATTGAGTGGTTTATTGGTTTAAAGAAGAGAAAGTGTTACCTCTGTGAAGTTCAGCAGCATCCCTGTGGTTGGATCTCTGACGACTGAGAGCCCAGAGTGAAGCGGAGACGAGGCGCAGCTGAGCAAAGAGTCGACATCAACCTTCCTTTCCGTCACCCTGGCGAGAAAAACAAAGAAAATATCACATCTTCTTCAAGATATCATAAATTTACTATGATAGTGATTGTACATCTTTTATTTGTGAAATGATAAGTCTTATGTGTTTCAATAATGACATCAAGATAATAAACAGTGTGGTATACTTGAGAAACTTCTGAAAGGCAAAGTCAGTGTCATGGATGGGCAGCCAGGCTGGATCCTGCAGAAACCGTTCCTCCACTTCTCTGTCCAGGCCCAGGCTGGTGGGTGGGAGTCCGTGGGGAAGCTGTGGAGGACGGGATAAGATCAGAAATATTATGGGTTTTTCCCCATTTATTAATCAATAAGATTTGGACTAGACGATAAGGCCGAAAAACATATCACAATATTAGTGTTTCATATTGGTTTACAATGATACTTATTTTTTTGTTTTAAATATCGAAAATACTGTCAAACTGGTGGCATAACCTTTCTTGTCTTATCTACAGTTTTCTCTTTATGCTGTTGGTTTTATTTTTTTGGCAGTTAAGAAACATAGAGGCGGAACTTTAAACTGCAACTGCACATGTCAACTCAGCAGGTCGTTGCCAGGTAACCATAGAATGAGTGAGTTGCTAGGTAACCAAAGACGGAGTGAGTCAGTTGATTCCACCAAAGTGAGAGGTTGAGAAGCTAAAGCTAATGCTAAAGCTTCTCAATCTCCTCACAGAAAGCCTTGCGGTTCTGGATCGGAGTTCAGTGAACTTATGAAATATTCTGTTCTGATTTATTATCCATTAATGCTGATCACATACCATACCATACCATAGCAACTTTATTTATAAAGCACTTCATACACCAAGATGACCGAAGTGCTGTAACACAATCATAAAATACAATATCTATCATGATATATGTTGCTATTGATTTACTGTCCAGCCTTAGATTAAATTAATCTGGAGGAGAGATGAGTGATAACAGACAAAAATTGCAAAGTACATCTATTCAAAGACAATAGGAGAAAAATAATAACTTCTGCCGTCCTGTGAAATTTCTTCAGAAATTGCTTTTTTTTACAACACTTAAATATTTAATTTAACTAGAGTAAAGACATTTCTGACAATTTCCTTCATGAAGGATTTGGACCAACCTGTCCTTGTGTGAAACTATAATTTCCCCATAAACATAACATTCAGTTGGGCCACTTTTGGCGACAGCAACTTCAATCAAGCGTTTTCGATAACTGGTAGTAGGAATTTTACAATTTTATGGAGAAATTTTAACCCTGAATTGTTTTAATTCAGATGCACTGGAGGGTTTACGGGCACAATCAGCCTGGTTTAGGGCCTGCCATCACATCTCAATCAGGTTCAAGTCTTTGGCTAATCCAAAACTTTCTTCCTGATTGTGTACTGTATTATTGTCCTGCAGCACAACACAAGTTCACTCAAGCTTAAAGTCACAAACTGATAGCCGAGTTTTCTCCTCCATTTTTTTTCTGCAGAGAAATGGAGTTGAGGTTGATTTTTATAACTTGTCTCGGTCCTGGAGCAGCAACACTAAGTCATACTTGACAGTCTGTTTTTTTTTTTGTCTTGAAATACTTGTAATTCTACATCAGATAAAACAAATATCCATCTTAACAGTGGTCCGCAGCAGGCAGGAGAAATGCTTGATCTTCTTTCACAGTTAATGTAAAATAGTCATATGGTACTATATATGTCCCCCCACTACAAATCTCTCTTCTGAAATAGGCAGGGTGGAAATTGTTGTTATGGTTGATTTGGTAAAGATTTCAATTAAAAGAAGAGGAACAACAGAAAATAGTTGCGTTAGATGTGTCAAGCTTATGAGATTTTATTATTTTAAACAGTAAACCTGTCGTGTACTGACCGTGCTCCGGGGAGGCAAAGGCTGGTCAGGCAGCGGCTGTGTGATGAGCTCAAACCTTCCTGAGCATCCCATCTCCAGCAGGGACAGCGGCAGGTCCATGGGGCCGACAGGGGGTACATCTGCACGCAAAACAACACAGAGGCTCTTTAACAGACACATATTTGGTAGAGGATTAGGGTCTTAACAAAAATTGAAACTTTAATCTCATAATTCTGAAATAAAATTTTGAATTATGACTTTAACGCAAAGGAGAAGACTCTTCAGTTAGTTCTACTCATTCTGAATTTTTCTCCTCTTTCTGAGATTAACTTCAGAAGAGTTGAAAAAAATTCACAAAGTAGAAGTTGCATTTTCAAAAGAGGTGGGTCGTAAAAAAACAATACCGGTTGAACAGAAAATAAATTAATCTTTGGATACATAAAAAAAAAAAAAAAAAGCCTATACAATCCCCCGGTGGTTAATCTCATTCTGAATTTTTCTCCTAATTCTGAGATTAACGTCAGATTTATTTATTTTTCCTGAGTTTTGAGATTAAAGTCACAACTCTGATGGGGGGGAAAAGTCAGAATTCTGAGATTACAATGAAAATTCAGCCTTTTCTCTCTTTTTTTTTTTTTTAGAATTATGGGATTAACGTTATTTATTTATTTCCTCCAGTGGCTCTAATTTTCTACACATAAACCAAACTACAGAACCCAGCAAAGCTTTATTCACACATGTAAACAGCACCCAGTTCGAAAAATCGATCCATTAGACATGAATGTTGCTTTAAAAGATGAAGTGCACCAAGAAAACAGATCCTGCTACAGACATTATATCAGTAAAGTTAATTGTACATTTGATCTGGTGTTGATTGAAGTAGTTATTAAACTGAAACCTTCACTAGCTCCGCATGCAAGAAAGCAAACTGAAACACGTTTAGGTTATTTAGGAATATTTAAAGGATATGCTGATCTTCCGCTGAAACACAACGTACGTATTCTGTCCATGTTCGCTCATCAACAGACTGAAACTCGCCACCGTGAAGCTCCGTCCTGTCCTGCCCTGCTGTCGATGCGGAAGTTGTCCGGAACTCCAAAGCGGAAGTAGGTAGCATCTGAAGCTAACACGAAAAAATAATAAATAAATAACAAAACTAAAAATGTGCAAAAAAAAATACATGTAGGAATATATTTTATGAAATTCGTATTATCCAACAATAATTATGTGTATATTTTGTTGTTTGAATTTTTTTTAAAAATAAATTTAAAAAAAATACGTGCTTACGTAATATCTACGCGTCGGTGTTTTTGTTTGAGCCGTTTGACTTCCAGAGAAGGTGGTAAGTAAAAACCAATGCTATTTTAGAATAAAATAATTCATGTTTTGGGCTGCATTAATAGAGCAACTCTGTTTTTGCTGTTTGTTTTTTTTGTTTACCGCTTGTAGTCTCTGGAAATTAGCTACCCTGCCGTTTCTGGCTCGTTAAATTAGACAGCTAACGGTGGGTGAAAATAAAAACTCTGTTTTAATGCTCCTTTTTGCTTCTTTCTATTAGTGCTGCAGCTGTTGCTGTCATGGTGTTGTTTCCGAACTCACTGACGGAGGAAGAGGAGTCTCTGCAGAAGAAGTATGCTAAACTTAAGAAAAAGGTAATCTCCTGGTTTGAATTGTTTCCTTTTATATCGTAATTGTTTCCGTTACCATGATAAATATTGCTTAAAGGCTCAAATGCTCACCTAATTTTGCTCTACAAAATACTGAAATGATTCATACTTAATATTAATGGTGTTTGTGGATGAGTGAATGAATAGAATAGCATAAAATAAAATGAAACAATCCTTTATTTTTCCCTCGAAGGGGAAATTTCAGTGTATCAACAGCACAGTAAACAGTAATCTGTCAGATTTTCTTGTGAAGTTGCTAACAGGGTATATATACTGTTGCAACATCAGTCAACAACTACTAAGAGTTTTAACTGCTGTAATTTCAGAAAAAGGCACTTCTTGCACTGAAGAAGCAGAGTTCAACCAACCAAACAAACCAGAGTGGCTTGAAACGGAGTAAGTGCTTTTGACTGATTTTTAATTGATTTATTACTAAATTAATTACTAGTCAAGGTTTTTGCACAAAAACGAGGAATTTGACTTTGGCTCCACTTTGCTATAGGTGAAGATATTTTACATGTGTACGGAAATAAATATATGTATAAGTAAGACGGGGTCGAATTAATGCAACATATGATCATTTTAAGAACTGTGACAATAACAGGAAGCCATTGTGACAACCTAAGCAAGCTTATAAAACACACATTTGTTGAACGGTCTAGAAAGTTGGCCATATCTTATCTAGGATACGTTTTTTTTGTTGCTTTGATTGTATTTAGTCAAGTTCTGAGATAAACTAGAGAAAATTTATATTTTTAATGCTAATCAATTAGCATTTATTTATGTAAACACTAGGTTGGATTTTATTTTAAACATTTCACTATTTTGTTTTGCAGCGCTGTCGGACCAGCCTGTTGTTGATACCGCAACAGCAACAGAGCAAGCTAAAATGCTCATCAAGTCAGGCGCCATCAGCGCCATTAAATCGGAGACCAAGAACTCCGGCTTCAAACGCTCCCGAATGCTAGAAATCAAACTTAAGGTACCGTATCATTAAATGCAGGGCAGTGGAAAATGATTTGGACCCCAGAAAATACAGATTTCCTCTGTTTTTGCTTTTTTTGTCACTTTGATTGACATTGTTTGTTATTTAAATTAGTTGGATGATCTGAAAATCTGTGAGTAAATATTATTCCTCAGTCCTGTGTAATAAATGAGCCATTGTGTGTAATACGAATTAATGGTTATTTCAGTAATTGATTAATCTACAGATTATCTTGATGATTAATCAATTAATTGGTTAAAAAAAAATGGCACAACCCACATATTTTTCATTTAACCACTGACAATTAAGGAATTCAGGGTAAAACAGATTTTCAGACAATTACAAGTATTTTTGTATTTTTTTGGTTTTTTTACAGTTTTGGCTTAATTACTCCTCCAAAGATGTTTTTTCAGCGAATTGCCTTATTTGAATCTGCATATTCCAGTTAATGAATAATCAATTACTAATTTAGTTGACAGTTATTTCAATATCTGATTAATCCAATTAATCATTTCACCCAGCTAATCTGTATATTAATTGGTTTTGATAAAGGAACATGCATCTTATCTCCTTTTCTGCCTGTTTTCTTCTTTTATTGTTCCACTTCCTCAGGACCCAGAAAAAGGTCCGGCTCCTGCCTTCTTACCCTTCCAAAGGAGTGTCTCTACAGATGATGATCCACATGAGGTGTAAACAAGATTTTATGTTATTTATATATACATTTTCAAATACCGGTAAATGATCTGATTTCTATTCTGAAGTTTCTTTGTGTCATTTGTTCTAGTCTGGAAAGAGAGGTCAAATGAAGAGTCTGTATGAAAGGTAATAACCCAAACCTGAACAAAAGTGTCCCTCTATGGGTCTAACAGAGTGTCTTTTTGCGTCCCTGCAGCTTCGTTAGTTCAAGCGACCGATACCGGGAAGAAGAAGAAGGAGGCGGCATGTCGTCCAGCCGTGATGTGGACCGAGAAAGAGACAGAGACACAGACATGGAGTGGGAAAGAGACAGAGATCGGGATCGGGAACGGGAACGGGATAGAGACAGAGGCCGGGACAGAGACAGAGACAGAGAACGAGAAAGAGAAAGACACAGAGAACGAAGCAGAGAGAGAGACAGAGACCAGGACAGGGAACGGGACAGAGACAGAGACACACCTTTCAGAAGTAAGTATAGATGGTTTTTATTTATTTATTTACTTTTTAAAATATTGTATTACACATTGAAAGCATTGAAATAAAACCAACTAATACAAATACATTTCACAGAATATATGAATGGGGAAGGATCTCGGATAACACTCCATTGTGCTTTTAGGATGCATCAAACTATTGCATCTTTAAACTGACTTATCTCTCCTGAGAGTGACCCAAATATTTGTAGAAACAGTCTGTATATCTTGATGCTGGATTTTATACATGGAAGTGATTAGAGCACCTAAATTTATTAAAAAAAATATTTCATTACTAGTGAATCAAGAAGTAGCTCTGTAAAGATAACATATTTTGCTGGACGATAAATAGTCTCAATAATTATTTCTATAAACAATAATATTATTACTTTGTAATGTAGTCGTATGATAATATATGTTCACGCTCTCAAAGACCAATAGACTTTGTTTAGTTAACAAATGTTTAACAATTATGAACAACAAAAATTAAAAACCATACAACCAAAACTTTAAATAAAATGGATTATGACATGTATGTAGAGAAAACTGCCCTTCAAAAATATTAATCATCTGAATAAAAATTGAGCTCATTTTATTTATTAATTGCTTCTTGCAACAGCCTTATCAAAAATCATCTAAATTGTTGCTGCAATCATCTCAGCTAAATTAGCAGAAGTTCACTTTTCATACTTGTATAATGTTTCTACCCAGGGCTACTTGATATTAACACATTTCCCTCTCTACTCTGTTCGTTTTCCACACATCTTCACGTCTCCCTCTGAGCTTTTTTACTTCTGCCCACAAGAAATATTTTAGTTGTGGACAGTCAAAGTCCATCCAAGATGACAAAGACAGTATTGTAAAGCAGAAGTTTAATGCATGACACTTGAAGTAGCATATAAGCATTTGTGGTTTTGCAACAAAGATTGCAAGTCCGCATATTTTGAAGTTTTGTTGTCAACAAAAATTATAAACCTGAAATATTTTCCTCTGTCCCTCATGGAGCACACTTTCTTCAAAAAGCCTTATCATGTACTCAGTTTATAAATAAACTGAAATTAGATTGGTTTTCTGTGAAGTGTGGTTTTGATTCTTGTTTTTTCTTTTTCTTTCCTTTCAGGATCGGACTCGTACCCGGAGCGCAGAGGTGTGCGTAAGGGGAACACTGTGTATGTTTACGGCTCCGGCCTGGTGGAGGACAGCCTGCGCTCGGCCTTCTCCCTTCATGGGAACATCATCGACCTCTCAATGGACAACCCGCGCAAGTATGGAACCAGTACTCTGTTAAGCTAACCGTTATCCTGACGTTCTTCATTCCTGATGAATTCTCCTTATTATATGCACTTGAACTCTTCCTCATGTTTCTCTTTGCAGTTGTGCATTTATCACGTTTGAGAAGATGGAGTCTGCAGACCAGGCTGTAGCTGAGGTTGGCACTATGCTATTTTTATATTTTAGGGAGGCTTTCCACTTATTTTCAGTCCATTACTTGACTACTTTTAATGAAAAGTTGTGTTATACAGTATGTAAGTGGGGAAGATCTCTGCTTTTTGTCATACCAGATTTGATTTAAAAAAAATTTCTTCCTTTTCTAAAAAATATAGTGCAGACAATATTTTCAAAACGTGGCTTTTATTTCAATCATCCCTTCTTTGTGTTGGTAATAGAGAATTAGGAGCAGGCTATGAAAATGTGTGTTTAATTGTGAGAACATAATCATATTTGATGAAAAAAAGGTTAATTTTTACATGAAAAAAACATCTTAAATTTGCTTCAAAAAGTTGTTTGGATGAGACGAAAAACTTCTGGAGTTATCAAGATGTGACAAGACCACCACAGTCCATGTTGTTTTTCTTCAAAATAGACACAGTTGTTTGCACAATCATTTGAAACTCCTGCTATTGATAATAATTAGATTCTGATGTATTAAAAAAATCTGTGTTTCTATTAAGTAGTAACTTATATCAAAGTAAAACTTCACAAGATCCTGAATATTCCACATTTAATTTAATTTTCTTTCATGTTTGAGTTCTTATAAAATTATGACTGTACTCTGGTAATATTACGTTGTTCTCGTTTTATTTTGATTTTATTGTCATATGACTTTATTCTCGTAATTAAATTTAAAAAATCATAGCCTGGCCTTAATATCACATTGCAGAATTGACCTGAATTCAAAGTTCAAAGAAAAATAAGCCATAAAACATGTATGTCAACAAAAGATGGCGGCTCTGAACACACTGACATCACACTTAACTATGGAAAACCAAAGAAAGAATTGGTGGGGGAAAAAAACTGTTTTTCAAAAATTTAATCTTAAAACCCAAACACTCTATTAATTGATAAAACCCAAGTTTACTGTGACTTTAATCTGATCAGTGAAACATTCAGGCATAAAATGTCCCTAAACTAAATCAATGTTGTATCTGTATGTTGAAGCTTGAGTCTCTTTTCCATTAGCAGCAAACACAGATATATTTTTTCCAAATTTACTTTTATTAAAAAGTAAAGGTTGAATCGCAGAATTTCTAAATCTTTGTCTTCAGGTTAAATCTTTTCATCAAACTGCTAATTATTTTGCCTGTTTATGTTTTTTTCCGACAGTTGAATGGAGCAGTGGTGGGAGACGTTCATATCAGAGTCAGCATTGCCAGGAAGCAGCCCATGCTGGACGCTGCCACCGGAAAATCAGTGTGGGCCTCCCTCGGTAAACTCTTCTTCTCTTGTTCATTAAGAACCCATTCTCAAACTGTGCCGTTGTCAGAGAAAACATTCGCAATTTACTTGTAAATGTACAGTACAAACACAACGAAACTCTTCCATTTTCACCCGAAATTGTTGTCGTGTGAACAGGACCTAAGACGTCTGTTTTTGAAGGTCAACGCCCGTCATTTCTTTCTTTCTTTAAATCTTCCAGCTGTGCAGAACAGCACCAAAGGCTCGTACAGGGATAAGAGGAACCAAGTGGTCTACAGTGAAGACTTCCTGGAGTAAAAGAAGTTTGGTTTATTCTTTTTAATGAGAAGCTGGTCTGTATTGTGGAATTGTTTTTTTGTTGAATTGAATAAATCACATTCTCAAGTAGAATTCCATTAAACTGGGATTTATAAGGTTTCTGCACATCTTTCCTGGCAAAATCCTGAACTCTTCTGGATTCCTCCAACCATTTTTAAAAATGAAAATATAAAACTTCACAGCTTTATTAGGAATTTGACATTTGGACGGAGGAATAAATAGACCAAATTTTCTGACAGTACGGAATAAAATCTCATCATCTTCATTTAAAGTCTGACCGTTTGAGAAAAATCTGCCATAAATCGTGAAGAAATAAGACTGAAAATTTATAGACTTACTTAAAATTTTAAATAGATATACAATGTAAAATAATTAAGATGCAGTCTTGTTTTCTTTCAACTCTATGCAACTGAAAACAGTATTTTAACCTTAAATTTTTTTAAAAATTGTACTACAAATATTCAAAATTAAATAAGCCTCCTGCATCCCCTGTGAAAATAACCAAACTTAGATCCTTCCTGAATGCTCTCCAAGTTTATTACCTGTGCAGCGCTCTTCATTTCAAACCGGTATTTGGATCATTTTAATCAACCTTCTGTGTGCAGCAGATGAACAGTTTGAGAGGAGAATCACTGATTTACCATTACAGTACAAATATCTACATAAAAACAAGACATGTTAGTAATTTTCTCTCATTTTTTTTTGTTACATGACACATTACAAAATATCTCACTCAAACCCAAAAGAGAAAATAGTTCACAACAATTTCAGATATGTTAAAAAAAAGTACTGGTAGAATAATCGTCTTTGGCTTCAGGGAGTTTCACATAATATCCACTGGTCCAGTTTACTCAGATGCAGTTTAACAGCTATTAGCTACAACCAGAAAAGACCATTTATATTGCTTGTTTACTGTCCATTTATCTTCACACTAGACACGTGGTTTGGCAGTAAACATATGAAGGCATTTTAATATTTTTAGCACTTTAAGATCAGCAACATCACCATGACCCTTTAAAAAGCAGATCCAGCAGACTGCAATTGATGAGCATGAAGGCTTCACAATTAATTTCCCTTGAACCATTTTCACATTAAAGTTAAAACCACACATCTCTGTATTTTAGGAGATTTTGATGTAATAAACCAACACAAAACAGGACGTTTTAATGGAAATCTGAAATGTGTGTCTATACATTTGAATGGCTAAAAGGAGAAATATGCCCGTTTTTCTTAGCAAAATTGTTCGAGCTCAATAAGATTGGACGGTGAGCATCTATCAACGATTGACTAATGTGGTAAACCAAAAAAATAACTAACACCGACATTTATGACAATGACTTTTGTCATTTCGCACATCTCGGTGTTTTTAAAAAACGTCTTTTTAGTAGGCCATGCTCGTGTTCCTTTAAGACGCCGCGCTACGTGTACGTTCAGTAGTCACGTGACTCCACCCCATCCAGAAGAAGAACCGAAGGAGACGGTGAGAAAATGGAGGAAATTTCAAATGTTGAAAGCACTGTGGTCGAGGAGGAAACTGAGCAGCTAATGAGTGGCTTAATATATAATAACATTGATTTTAGGCCATATAGTCCAGCCCTAATTTAAATAATACAAACATATGAATATAAATGTACTAGCTTCGTAAAAACAAGCCCCTTTCTCTACGCTTTGACTCTTGCTAACTTTCGGCTGTGACATACGTCATGCCCTAATTTGATCCGGCACTGCAAAGAGAGAAGTGCAGAAAAATGGCTGTTAATATTAATTCAGTACTTTTGAAGCACGGACTGAACGGCTTCGTTCACTCCCAGCGCTGCCATTGATAAAACTGCAAACGGACTACAATTGTACGACAGCGCAGAAAAATCGACGTCATCGTTCACAACTTCTTCTGTTCTCTGATTGGCCGGTAGAAGTTCTAACGAAGCTGTGCGATATGGCTGAAAAATGTCTAATGATATGCGTTTAATATCCGTCGATATCAATAATTATTGAGTAGTTTGAACTGGTGGCATGACCTGTCCTATTTTAGCCAAACTTTCATTCCATACCTCAGTTTTTAATTTTTAAGCAGTTATGAGGCACCATGGTATAATCTTAAACTACCTAGCAACAAATTGTTGCTAGGTAACCAAAGAGCGAGTGAGTTAGTTGATGTCGCCAACCTAGTTTAGCTGGCTTAGGTTTCCTCTTTCCGCGTTCAGTAAAATTATTGACTATTCGATCAGATGTATTATTTATTGATATCAATCACGTGTCTTTCACAATATATTATTATTGATTCTAGTCCTTCCTAGAATACAAATGCATGCCATATAATTTATCTTTATATTTGTAAAAAGTTGAATTTTTCCTTCTACCTCACAATTGTACGCCACCTTGTGTTGGTCCGTCACAAAGAAATCCTGATAAAATACACTGAAGTTTGGGTTTAACAGAACATGGGAAAGTCTATGTTTTTGCTCATGACACTTGCTCAGTTTGTTCAGTAACCAGGGATTCCTGTTCTTCCTCCGGCTCTCTTACTGCAGTTTCTCTCGCCCTCTCCCGCTCCTCCTGCTCGTGCAGGGAGTTCTGCCCCGTGGTTTTCCCGTGCTGCTCCTTCAGGTGGCGTCGTAAGGCGGGCTTGTGGGCGAAGCGAGCGTGGCAGTAGGCGCATCGATGCGGCCGCTCCCCGCTGTGGAGGTTCATGTGGTCTATCAGCGTGGACTTCTGGGTGAACGTCTTGTAGCACAAGGGGCACTGGTGGGCCTTGGCGGCCCCTCGGTGCACGGCCATGTGTCGGGTGAGGTTGCTGGAGTGGTGGAAGTGCTTCCCGCAGCAGGGGCAGACGTACAGGAGGTGGGTGGAGCGGGAGTGGACGGCCAGGGAGTGTGCTGAGGGGAAAGTGAGGCCACAGTGCTCGCAAATTACAGGCCCCGTCACGCTGGAAGTGGAGCCCACCACGGCGACGGACTCATCCCCTCCTTCGTTTGTGCCGACAGCGTTCAATCCTGAGCTCCCTTCACCGGCGCCAGACTCTTCCAGGGAGAACTGATGAATGGGGGAGACCTTTTCACCATGAACGCTGCCCAAAGCAAAGTCCAACCGGGGGAAATCAACTAAATAATTTGCTGCGGTCTTCAGATCCTCCTGGCTGAAGTCCAGGGCAAAGCCGCCTCCCAGTCCAGCAGCGGCGGCGTACCACAGATCCTGACGGTGAGCTAAAGTCGGCGACCTTTTCTCTTGGGATGATCCCCACTTTCGCTTCTTGAATCCCCTTCCCCTGCCTCTCCCTCTGCCGCGGCTGATTTTCGGCTCAGACAGTCTTTGCCTGAACGCTCTGAGGCCCCCGAAACTCAGATCCTCAGCAGAGTCCAAGTCGCATTCGCTGCCGTCTCCTGCAATGAAGATCCTGTTGGTTTCTGGGTAACACAGATCCTGAGGAACATCGGCAGAGTCTCCCATGTCCGCCTCCCCGTCTCGGTTTGCCAGCTCTTCCTCCGGGATGTACACTCTGTAAACGCTGTAGTCCTCCGGCCGGTTCTCATCCTCCTCACCCATCGCGCTAACCTGCAAAACAATTTTTAAAAATGACTTCACTACAAAAACACAAAATGTTACCAAGTAATTCTGGTTTAGTTTCAACTGCAAATATCTTACTAAACTTGAAATACGAAAACTAACTTACAAGTAACTTTTCAGCAAGATATAGGAGCTTGTTGTAAGTAAATAATTCCTTAATATTGATGAAACGGTTCTAGTTCCATTGGCAGATTATTCCACTTATAAAATGGAAAAAATCTATTTTTATAAGTTTAATAATCTGCCAGTGGAATTAGTACTTTTTAAAAATCAATATTAAGGAATTATTGACTTAAAACAAGCTCCTATATCTTGCTGAAAAGTTACTTGTAAGTTAGTTTTGTCTTATTTCAAGACAAAACTTTGTCTGTAAATATGTTTTACTCAAAACTCCTCAGGCGGCGTAGCTTTAGCTTCACACGGTTCAAATTCACTAAAGCAGGTTGTCAAACTCATTTTCACTTTGGGCCAAATCAGGATCATGAATCCTCTTATAGGGCCAGAAGTTATTGATAAAACCTGTTCACCAACTGTTAAAATATCAATGAATTCTTCAAATTAAATAATATTACTGAACATCTTTTCATTTCATGATTAATTTTGTGATTTTTTTGCAATAACAAAGTGTTTTATGGTACTAATTTGGAAATATTTGCACTCATTCATGATGGTAAATGCGACTTTTTATTACTTGTATGGATAATGGTCTATAATTTGACATGAATTAAGGCTGAGGCAGCTGTTTAGTACAAGAAAGAACGTTTTTGACATTTTTTGAGAAAAATCTGCAATAAACTCCCAATTACGTATTAGTGTAAAAAGGTGCTGGTTTGTCGATTCTGAATTAATTCTCAAGAAACTGGAGGGACTAATGGATATAATTTGGTAGCAAGCAGATAAAAACTGCATTGATTTGATTTGATCTGATCTACAGGGCCGTATAAAAAGCTACGGTGGGTCAGATTTGGCCCATAGGCCTTGAGTTTGACACATGTGCACTAAAGGAAAGTTCTGTTATTGCATTTTACACAAATTTTTATTTTCTTAATTAAAAATGATTTATTTCCATCTTTTAATGTATTTAAATGAAAATTTTGCAGACTGTGCTGATTTTTTAAATATGATTACTCGTCAGAATAATCAAATTCCAGAAATAATTGGTAGCTGCAGCCCTGCAGTCTGGGTTGGTTTGATTTCCTCAGTGAGTCAGCAGTCTCTTTTGAGTAATTTTAGTCGGGCGGCCACTCCTGGGACGGCTCACCACCGCTCCATGTTTTCCACATTAGTGGATAATGGATGTCTGTGGTTGGCCAGAACCCACAGACTTGGAAATGTCTTTGAAACCTTTTTTATTCAGACGTTAATGACCAGGTTTCTCGTCAGTTGTTGAGTTTCAGTGTGATGCGTTGGTTTTTAAGCTTCTTAGGCCTACTTCATGTTGTCAAACAGGTTCTATTTGGGGTATTTTCTCACACAACAAGTCTAGCAGAGGACAGTGAAACTGAATTCAGCTTCCTGTAATGTCCCGAGAAAGCAGATCTTTCACATGCTGCTTAATGATGCATGAAACAGAAGAATAGAGCTGCGGTTTTATGCAGGTTTTCAAATGTTGCTGCAGGAGGCATGATGGAAACGGAGACAGATTTTAGCTGTGGATGCTATTAACAGTTATTTAATGAATAAATATTGGCCAACACAAAGTCACATCCCAGTTCTTCACTGAAATAAGTTAAATAAATGCTGGAGGGAGTTTTATTTTTTGTCTCTATTAGGGCTGTAGCTAAAAAAAAATTTATTTTAAGGATTATTTTCTGATGGTTAGTCAGATTTAAAAAATTGCAATTTTTTTGTTTAACCACGTCAGCCTTTTTATACAATATTAAAACTACATTAAGAATCCAAATGGACATTTAAAGTAATTTTTAAAAAATACCGGGCAGTAAAATAAACATTTTACTGGCTAAAATGCAGTAACAGATTTGCTTTAGTGTACGCTTGATCATTTGTTTGATATTTTGTAGGAAAAATGCCTAACAGATTTTTTTGTTTTACAGAATTTAAACCAGCTTAAGCTAAAACTATGGAAGTTTTTGGCAGAACATATTCACAGACAAATAAGGTTTTTTTTTTGCCTGTAAATATCTTTAAAAATAAAAAAGCACACAAAATTAATAAAGTATATTTTTTGTGTGCTGCTTCTATGCACCATAAATCTGGAACAAACTTCCAAAAAACTGCAAGTAGCTCCACAAAACTGAGCTACATTAGTCTAAATTTAGACTAAAAATCTAGTCTATAAATTCAAATAACTATAGATTATTTGAATTAATCATTTATTAATAAGTTACCATAATAATTAAATTTATAATAATTGTTGAAATATTTATTTGAATTTATAGTGGTTCCAGTTGAACATTTTGATTTGGAAAAATGTTATATTTTAATTATTGACTGTTCTTTGTTGTTTTTTTTTTTATGATGTTAAGCACTTTGAAATGCCTTGTTGCTGAAATGTGCCACACCAATAAACTTGACAGATTTTTTTTTGCATAGTTTTAGCTTAATTACTGCTCTGAGTCTGTTATTCTTTCAGCAAACTGCCTTTTTTTAAGTCTATATACTCCAGTTAATGATTAATCAACTACTAAAGTAGTTTATGATTATTTAAATAATCAATTAATCACGATTAATCGTTTTAGCTCTAGTCTGTTAGCACTCTTCCGGACTTGTTTCAGTTTCCTCGTCTTATGAATTTTAGAAAAGCAGCAGTTTCTGAAGCCCATAAAGTCGGTCAAATTCACTAACAATAATGAAAGTTTGAAACAGATTATTGCAGTTTCACAGCATTAATTCATCTGTTTGCATCAGTCAGGATACTTAGGAGCAAACAATAAACATCTAGACACTGAGGAGCACATGTTGACCTAACAGGAGCATTTAGTGCGTCTTGTTAGCATGTGGTGTGACAATCACCTTAGCGTCGGGCTCATCCAGCTCGGGGCTGTCGCCGGCGTGCTGAGCAGATGTTTCACCGTTTTCTTCCTCCAGTGTGATGACTGCAGGGCTGTGCTGCTCGATGGGGGAGGGCTGAGTGGTCAGAGGTGAAGCAACTGAATGAACATTGGCACTGAGAATAACTGGTCTGACCTGACCGTCCTCCTCAGCCATCTAAAAATAGAAAGGAGAAGGAGGAAAAATGCACAGTTTTACTTCTTCATAGTGAGAAAAGGAAGGCGGCACATTAATGTGGTTTAAATCAATCAACTGTGGGACTGACTTTCAGCAGATTGGGGTTCTTTAATTGCACGTATCTCTCCAGCGCGGCTCTGCAGCGCTCCACGATGTGCTCCATCTGGAAGTAGCTGGCAGCAGTCAGGTAGTTGACAATCTCCTCAGGACTGAACTGCAGCATGCCAGTGTAGCACGACTGCAGCAAGTCGCAGACAACCGAGGAGCTGTACAGCATCGACACCTGGAGAAACCATTACAAATATGTTTTACATTGCAAAACAGCATCTAGGGAGGCAGTGTGTGTTCAATCTCACCCACCTGAAGCCTGGGTGAGGGGTTGAGGAGAAACTGATCCCTCAGGAAGGGCGAGCAGGCCGCCAGCACGACCTTATGACCTTTGAAGGTCTGGTTGTTGCTGGCCACGATGGTGATGTCGCAGAAATGTTGGCGGGACCGGAGGGAGTTCATGTGCTTCAGGGTCGTGTCCCCGTGTCCCGGTAGCCGGAAACACACAGTCTCCATGTTGTCTGGCCAACAGACTCTGAGCGACGCAGATCAGAAGAAATTTATTTATTCTTTATTTTTATTCTTTAAATAAAAATAAAGAATCTGGGAAGAATTGTTCTCAGTTTGAGCCTGAAATAAACTCCACTAAATTTCCAGAATAATTAAACCTTTTTAACTAGGTCTGAAACGATTAATCGGATTAGTCGTGATTATTAAAATAATTGACAATTAATTTAGTAAATGATTAATCGTTAACTTGAGCATACAGACTCAAAGAATAGGATACGTTCAGCAATAATTAAGCCAAAACTGCACAGAATATACAGCTATGTAAAAAAACTAAGATACCACTTAAAACGATCAGTTTCTCTGACTTTACTTTTTACAGGTATAAGTTTGAGTAAAATGAACGTTGTTCTTTTATTCTATGAACTATTGACAACATGTCTCTGAAATCCCAAGCAAAAATTTAGTATTTATTCGCAGAAAATGAGAAATAAAGATGCAGAGCTTTCAGACCTCAAATAATGCAAAGAAAACAAGTTAATATTCATTTAGAAACAACAAAACTAATGTTCAATATTTAGTGGGCTCTTTACTTTTACCAGAGTTGTATAATTTCAGCTTGTTGTAGATAATTTCTACAAGATACTTTCAGAAATCTCCAACAGATGTTTTTGTTTAGTCCATCTGTGTTGCATCACCTGTATCATGTGAAGCTTGCAGACCTTTAGACGTTATTCTGTTTGTTTGGGGTTTTGTTTTTTGGTGACCTCTTGGATGAGTCATGGATTTGTTCTTGGAGAAATTTTGGAAAGCTGGACGTTCCTGGAAAGGCTCACCATTGTTCCAGGTTTTCTTTATTTGTGGAAAATGGCTCTAACTGTAGTTTTCCAAAAGCTTCAGAAACGGCTCCTGTGACTTTGTTTCTCATCTATTCTTACATTTCTCTAGCATGGGATGTTTCTTTTTGAGTTATTTATCCAGAATAGATCTTGTGGCATTGAATAAATTGCCACACAAATATTTACAACAGTTCTTAAAACTGCATGTACTTCTTTTATTGGTAATTTCACAGGATGTTTGAAGGTATATTTATAAAAAGCGCATTACATTTTGAAAATGTTTGTTTTCCCTCATGTTTTGGTTTTGGGTCTTGCTGCCATCTTGATAAGTAGTTCCTCGAAAGAGATGCTGTGTCTCAGTCTGACCTTTCTCATGACGGTGTTGATTAATTCACTTCTTCTTCAATTTGTGTCTGTATGTTTAGCCATTTTGCAGAAAAACAGACAACCACCTGCTGCAGAAAGATTTACACCAACCATACGTCGATTTGTACTTTTAGGAGGATGATTTCTGTCTGATAACTGACGGTTCAAAGCTATTTTCTTGATCATAATCACACTCTGTTGTACAAAAACTTGGTTTTAAGTCTAACAATTAATGCACCCTAATGTTAGGTTGGTTAAGAGCAATTCACTTTGCTAAACGGATGTAATCTGACATTTAATATGTGAGGTACCCAGAGAAAACCCAAATATGCAATAACATTGTAATAAGAAATGGTTTGGGTAAATTTATATAGGCTTTATTTTTATGATTATGAACAATTCTACATTTTTGAGAGTGCAGATAACTCAAAAAGTTATTTATCTCTAATCAAGCAATACACCCAACACAGCTCTTTAAGTTTGGACCATTCTTGAGAAAATATAGACATTTTGTTTTACTCTACTACAATTTTCTAATAATTTGTAAATTCATTCTAGAGTATCGGTGTTAATTATTGGTCTTTTACAGAGCAGAATCATAAATGGCTGAAATTATTGGTCAACCAGAACAAAATCTGTGAATCTCCAATCCTATTTCAGCCCATTGAGAATAAAACCTTCTAAAATGCATTCAGTTTTATTTCTCTCTACTGAAACTTCAGCGCGTTTTATTCAGATCAGATTACAAAATTATTTCTAACAATAGAAGCTTTCCAGTATAAAACAAGCTGTTATAATGTAGCATAATGGCAGCTAGTCTAGTTAGTTGCTCCCAAAGCAACTAACTAGACTAGCTATCATCAATGTTGGGCGGATTTTAAAAAGCTGTAAAATACTTATTACTTTGTGAAACCTATTTTAAATCAATCTATCTCATGCTGACTGCTTTAATAGACACAACTGGTTCAAATAAAACGTAAATAATATACATTTTAACTCCTTTGTTTTAGCAAAGCTAGCTTAACCACTCGACTGCTAGCCACCTTTAGCCAGTACCAAACTTATGTCCTGGAAACCAAACACAAAGGCAAAAACTCACACAGTTACGGTTGAAACTTTACAACAACTCACCTCGGTGTCTTCCCTTCTGCCTCAGCCCGCCGTTGTTGGTTTTCTTGAACGGGACAAACGCTAGGAGACACTTGCTGACCAGCTAAATTTGCACATTTCAAAGCTACACGGGGGGGAAAAAATGCTTCCACCTCGATTTCTGTTTACTTTTCGGCCTCGTTCTCACAGGAAGTACCGTCTCGTGACCGGGAATAACAAGCCACCGGCGATTCGCCAGTAAAACTGACTTTGAATCTGTTTCCGAGCGACGCCTCTTCCGTGGCGAGGCCGTAAATTAAGAGCACGCCTGCTGATTTCTGATCAGCGATTTTAAAATCAATGGACTGGGAGAGAAAAATGGGGCGGGGACCCCAGCTTTCAGGCGTGCTGACGCACACATAGACGTAGAACAACTAGATGCCACGTGAGCGTCCAAACTGTACGTAAACGTTACCGCCATGTTGTGAGTGGCTTCGGAAAAGTCATCACTGTGTATTTCATCCAATTATAGATTACTGGAGTCCCAAAGCCTTTAAAATTAATTGATAACTTCTTCCAGACTTGCATATGGCAATAACTTTGTTTCTTCTTTGTTCTTAATCTAATTTAGATTGGGGCATCATTTTAATTTTTTATAGATGTTTTATTTTAGCCTGCTTGATAAGAAAAGTCTGGCGCAATAACTCAATTAACATCTGGAGAAACAACAATAAACATACTCTGACATACTCTAAAGTACATTAGAGTATATTTTCTCTAACATACTTTAGATTAAAAAAAATAGTCAAAGTACCTACAGCTTCACTTTTATAAGTTATTTGAAGAATGACTTTTAATTGTCTTTAGGAGTGTTAAGATTCTGAACTACTTACAACCACAAAACCAACAAAAAAATTCATAATAGTGATACACTATTAATAAAATAAGACACCTGACACAAGTACAGTTTAACAGTTGTGACTAAAACTGACTTAAATTAGGTGATTGTGACAGTTTTAGAGGTATATCAAAGAGAGTTTCAACGCTGCCATGTAGCACTGATCAGTAGAACGACCAATATGATTCCTGAAAACGCTAATAGTATTATTTAGAGTTAATTTCAATCACAAAACTCAAGTTTCCAAGCAGCTGTCCTGCTTTCCATGATGAGCTTGCCACCAGCAATATGGCGGACGCGGTGACGTACCGTTTTCACGGTGGAACGAAGCGCGTGCGGCGTCTGTTCTGCCAAGTCTATGGACGTATCACGTTCATAACCGTTTACGTTCAC
Source organism: Alfaro cultratus (assembly GCA_903066825.1). Lineage (NCBI taxonomy): Eukaryota > Metazoa > Chordata > Actinopteri > Cyprinodontiformes > Poeciliidae > Alfaro > Alfaro cultratus. The sequence continues at coordinate 28,832 of CAEFZX010007093.1, forward strand.
TGGGAAACATGTCGGCTCCTCAGACAACGACAAAGGTAGAAAAGCTGCATGAACTTTAAAGGCTTGTTAACGATAGTAACATTTATTTATCATGTTGTACACGAACCAACGTACAAAGCAAATGAGTGCTAACGACGTCTCTTTCTTCACTAAGCACATTTCTGCTTTAGTCTCTAATAATTGACATTTTTACAAGCAAAGAGTGCTAGCAGTGTTAGCCTCGCTTGTGATGTTTTACCTTTATGATAGTTGTATTATTGATTATGTTTATCCCTTTTTTACTTCTCGTTTGAAGTTTTAAATCTCCTATAAGCTACTTTCTTACGGTGTGAAACCGCCTTTCAATGCGTTTATTTTCATTTTGAAGTCAGCTTGTTGTTTTTGAGCAGACAGTGGTGCAAAAAAGTATTTTTTTTTTCACTTTAAGTGATTCAAATCTATGTAGTAATTTGCTTATTCCTGCTATTTTCAATTAGCCCCAAAATTATGGAATTATTGATACATGCATTAGTTTGTAAATAGCTTAGAAACAAGCTAGAAAACTACATTTTATTTCTGCTTTGTAGACAGATTTAATTAAGCTTCGTGATACAGGAGGTAATAAAATGTTCTAATAAATTACAAAATCTTTAAAAAGTTAATTTATTCCAGTATCTCGATTCACGTTTTCAACCCTTTATTTCCATTAATTATGAGTATTTGGTCCGTACAGTTAATAAAAACGTGACATTTAAGATTACAACATTATTTCAGATTAGTTTACAGTAATGATCAAATAAATAATAAATACAATATGAGCTGGATAATATAAAGTTTTGAGCTTTAATAGCTTGAGGCAGGAGTCTAGTTTCAGTACATTGACCTCAGCTCCCCTCACTGTCCTCTGCAGGACTCACTCGTCTGCATATTTCCACAGTGTCATGCTTTCTGGAGAAAAGGATTAGCATCAGTAGAGAGACAGTTCAAGATTAAGCATTTGACAAGCTGTAGGTATCATGAAGAGGTTTACAAATCTAAGAACATTGTGCTATTTCTGGCAGCATCATGCTGTGGTTGAAACTGTCCGAATAGCTCTCAGTGGCCCCACCCTTTACCACAAATTTGTGACTGCTTTAAAGCAAGGTCTATACCAAAAACAAACCAATTTAAAATAAACTCTGATGGTCAGATATTAAGCCAGAAGCTTACTGATCTGTTTATTATTTATTAGTTTTTCAGGAAATGATAGAGTAAATATATGTAGTTTCATTATGGCTTCTAAATAATGTAATAAACTAATGACGTAAACTTTATATTCTTTTAATTTGTCATCTTCTTGTTCCCTGCCAGGAGGCCCCAGACCAAGATGACCCAGAAACACCAACAGAGTCTGTAGCCGCTCCCAGTGAAGTTAAAGAAGGTAAGTTAACTCCTGGACATTAAAAACATCCTTAATCTTTTTTTATTTATTAATTTTTTAGTAATAATGAACAGAAAGGTTTTGAATGTTACGAGATGTCGCAGCCCTCATCATGTCTGCTTCCATGCTAGAACCCAAAGTGCTTTCATCGCTGACATCTAAGCAGCTGGATAAGGGCCTTTCTGACACTGCTGATGATGGAGAGACGTGGTCGCCTCCTCCTTCGCCGCCGCTGAACAAACCTGCTGCAGGTGAAACTTGCAGATAATCACACCATCACTATGCATCTTAACATGAGAAGGTTAACCAAGGGTTTATGGAGCAAGGCTGTTTTTAATCTCATAAAGAAAACTGGCAACTTGAGTGACTAAGCTGCTGTCTCTCTGAAGAATGAAACAGTGGTGGAAAGAGAAACATGTTTGAAGAATTTCTTTTGTTTTTATTGTTGCATTTTCCACTGACCAAGTGATAAAACAGTGTTAAAATGAGACTAATTTTGAAAAATTCACCTTTTACATGTTTTTGTTCTTCCATTTGGGTCTCAAATGTTTCTAAAAACAACCCACGCACCAAACAAAACAAACATCCAGACATTTTTTAGCAATAAGTTAATGGTTTATGTTGTCAAGAAAATGAGCTGTTTCATAAAACCTTCAGATGGTTAAGTCACATTCCATGGGCTCTGCGCCATTACCAAGCAACCCTAGTAAAGCCCAACCTGTTACCTCCAGCTGACCAGTCATGCTGGAACTCCAGCATGACTGGTCAGCTGGTTTTACCCCTGTATGCACTATACAATGGCTGCTGAGAAAAAAAACAAATGTTTTATTCATGACTTACTGTTTAGAAACCACTTTCTGCATTCTCGTTGGTTGTGCAGGAGGCTCTACTTCTGCTTTTCAAAGACGGGCAGTTGTATAATTGTGCATGTGTTTGCAGCCATTTTCACATGAGGGTGTAAACATTGAATTGGGGGCAACACCAGCTGCCAATTATTTGGATTTAACGTGAAAGAGGCATAAAACAGCTCAAAATAAGCAGAACTGAGCAGGCTAACATCTTGGTATCTAAGAAAAAATGTAATGAACATGTTTTGTATAGACCATAAACCTATCCTATCCTCCAAGGAAGCAGAATATATCACCTTTAATATAAAAAAAGGATTCAGTAAATCAAACCCGCATACATTTTTTTTTTATTATTGTTTGCGAGTTTTTTGGTTCTTTTTTCTTTATTTGTTTTTAACTTTCATGACTTTTACAGATTTTGTTTCAATGTATTTATTTTTTAATAGGTCATGCAGCAAAGTCCATTTCCTCGATGTCTCCCTCTCCCTACACGTCCTCCCCGTTGTCTCCTGGCCGAGCCAAGATGAGCGTCTCCGGGCCGTCCACCAGTAGAGCCAACCTCCCTCCAGCCCCTTCCGCCTCCTCTTCCCCGTCTCCTTCTGCTCCCTCCACTCCCGCCGCCTCTCCAGGCCCACACAAGATCCACCGGGCCCGGAAGACCATGAACCGGCCCCCGCTGGCCCAGGTGAGAGCGAGTTGGGTCGTATGGAAGTAAATGAATATTTTCAGGGTGTGATTTGAATGTTTCTGGTGAGCAGGTGAGTCATGTTGATGCTCTGGCTGCGACCGCAACGCCGTCAGGATCCGACTCTGAAACCGGTTAGTGGCTTTAAATCACTCAGCAGGCGAAATTAGGAGATTTATACACATTTCTGCATTAATCAGGTTTTCCTCACAACTTTTATATTTATAAAAATTTTAATTCGTAGTTTATTAAACAGATTTGGATTGATGCATTTTTAAGGTTAAAATATCAAAGTTTACAGGACATCCATCCATCCATCCTTTAAGTCCTCTAGAAATTCTCAGATGACTAAAAGTTTTTTTTTAATTAAAACCCTTTGTGTTACATTGACCTTTGACCCTGAAGCCATTTTTCCTGTAAAACTAAAGCTGCTGCTGCTGCTCGTGTTGTTTTGTTTCTAAAAGCTGCAAAAAAGAGGAAGCTATCCGAGAGCACACCGGGGAAATGTGAAAAAATCTCAAGCAAGACTGAAGCTGAGGTGAGTCGATCATTTCTGTTTTTCTGGTTTTTAAACCTTTGGCTCGATTTCTCCTCTCTCTTCATTTTGCCTCTTTTGTGTTTCTGTCAGGGCGAGAAGCTGTTTCATAAAAAGGCGGAGTCTGTTACAGATCAAGCTTTAGCGAAGAGCAAAAGCTCTTTGGGGACGTCTGTTGACGATGGAAACCATTTATCTGCTCTAGATTCAGAAAAGGTGTCAGGCTTTATGACATTACTGGTGATTTTATTGGTTTTGTGTGGAAGAAGTGAAATCATAATTTGGTTGTTTGTGGTTTTCAGTTGGAAAATGGAGGTGAAGAGAAGCAGCCAATTACCAACACAGAAGATCAGGTGATTATTTCTGCCGCTACTGATTCGTAAATACGGGTTTGGAAAAAATTAAGAGACCACTTCAAATGATCAGTTTCTCTGATTTTATTTTTTATAGGTTTATGTTTGAGTAAATTGAACATTGTTCTTTTATTCAATGAACTACTGACAACATGTCTCTGACATTCCAAGCAAAAATGTTGTATTTATTTGCAGAAAATGAGAAATGGTCAAAATAATGAAAAAAATGCAGTGCTTTCAAACCTCAAATAATACAAAGGATACAAGTTCATATTCATTTAGAAACAACAAAACTAATGTTTTAACTCAGGAAGAGATCAGAAATCAATATTTGGTGGAATAACCAGGAGGTTTTAATGGGGTTCAGTGCAGTGGTCTCTTAGTTTTTCCAGAGCTGTTTAGTTATAGCAGCAATAATTTTCCATTTTGTCTTTTTAGAATTTACAGTCATTCATCCAGTGGTCCGTCGTGTTTTAGAGTTAAAAAATGTTTAAAGTTGACAGGAAATTTGAAAATATCACTTGATAATTATGTGTTATTGAAAGATTGGAAGATTAATACCTGAACACCAACTATAAAGTCTTAAAAAATGCAAACATTGAAAAAAGAAAGCTAAATAAATAAGCAATGTTTAGCCTGGTGGGGCCACAAGTAAAGCCTGGTGGCCCGCCAGGCTTATAATGCACTGAGGGAAAAACCCTGACACCAGCGCAGCGATTTGATGCTTTGATGATTAATCTTTTTTCTCTTTCCTCTTATCCACAAACTTAAAAGTATAAAAGCAGCTTGAACTTCCCATCCAAACATGTCAAATATTTTACTTTCCTTTTCTGACATGCAGAGTTTGGAGTCTGAGAGAAAGTCTTTGCGGCCGCAGTCGGATCAGGACAAAGACACCATCACCATTGATCTGGGGGAAACAGAAGAGGGTGGGTTTAAAGAGCTCAGTTTTCCAAAAATCTGTGAACAATTATTCACCGTCTCACAGATTTAATTTGTTTTTGACTTTTTACCGTATTGTTTCTAGAACAGTGCATCATGTTGGAGTACCTGCATTGCATTGGTTCTGATTCTGCTCCTTTTCTACACTTTTCATTGTGTTTTGTTAAGACATTTTATGTTTGGAAAATTATTCCCTCTGGTTTTGGCTTCTGTGCAACCAGAAGGATTTTTCCTCTTATGGTGCGTTCACACCAAACGCGTTTCGTGCGTCTGGTTTACATTCAAAGTCAATGTGGCGGCACAGTGAGGGCCCATTGGGGCGCGTTTGGAGCGCTTGACACGCCTCCACATTGACTTTGAGTAAACCAGACGCAAGAAACGCGATAGGTGTGAACGCACCGTTAAGTTTTACTTTTGGACAGTTGTTATGACACGTAACTGTGGCAACAAAGTGTTTTCACAACCGGGAGCAGCTGATTACCGTCTCAAAAGCTAAAATAATACCTGAACTAAGATTTAAAGAGGTGCGGCAAAAGCAACTGAGGTTGATTAGAAGTCCTTGTCAACAGCTGATGATGTCATCCAGGTTAGCATGTCATGAGATTGTCACACAGCAACAGTCTTCAGTCAGAGACTTTTCCAGATTTGCTGTGATACTGACTGCTACTGGAGATCCAAAACTTTACCAGCCACTTCGACTCTTTGAAGAAACTTGAATGGTATAAGTTACGACAACTTTTAATTTGTATTTTTGTTTTGAATGAAATTTTTTTACATCATCAAGCATTTTTAAACATCAGCATAAACACATAATGAAGCCTTTCCCCTTAATAGTTATTTGAATAAGTCATACTTTTTATTTTCTCTTCATCCGTTCTGTAAAACAGATGATTTTTGATTGTCACTTGTCTGTATTTATTTTGTTTTTCAGCAGAAAGGTCTGGAGAATACACAGAGGTTCCTTTGGGTGATTTGGACATCGCTGCTGCTGACAGTCTGAGTCTTTCCCCTCCTGCTGGTCGGTTTATAAATGTTACTGTCTCTTTAAATTGTGAACCAGATAAAAGCACTCTTATGTAAACAGTCAAATTAGCTGGAAAAACATTTCCTTATCTGATCAGCTGATAGATACATTCAAATGTGCTCGTCTTCAGTCAGTGTTTATAAAGAAAATAACAGATGGGATCCACTTTTAGGCTCTTTTAGATGTGAAATTAATTCAGTCTGTCTGGTGAAGATGAGTAAAAATGTTGCTTAATCTTCACAATCAGGATCCTTTAATTTTTCTGTTGAAATATTTGGTAAAAAGTAGCTTATTAATCGTACAAATTGAATACAAAATGACAAGATTAAATGTTTTTTTCTTGCTATAAATAGTGTAGAATGTATTTCTAGTCTTTATTTTTTGTCGTTTGTGGTAAAATGTCTCTGCAGATGGAAGCGAAGCAGGCGACATGGAGCGGCTGGAGGAGCTTCCTCTGTGCAGCTGCAGAATGGAGGCTCCTCGAGTCGACAGCACCAGCCAGCGGGTCAGCAGACAGTGCATGGCGACGGAAAGCCTCAACGGAGAGGTTCGTCCAGCTGATACCTGACAGGAACACAGATATTCATCCTCATCCAGTATATTGTTTACTCTAGTAGCGCTTTGTGAAACGGACTAGACTGAAAAGAGGCAAATTAGGAGCCACTGTCCAAAGACATACAAAGAAGGACCCAAATAAAGGCAAATAATCAGAAGGAACTATAACATTAGATGAAAATGTAAGGAAATTCAGCAGCCCTAAAAAGGAAGGACAACCGAGATTTTTCTGTTATTTTTTTTATTATGGAAAAAATCTGTTTTTGCATGTTCATGTATTTCCTTTTGAGTTTTTACTTCTTCTAATTTGCAATACGTTCATGTTTTTTGGTGTCTATAAAATGAGCTGTTACAAAAAATTCAAATGTTGAGTCATAATCGGCGCCGTTACTTAGCAACCCCAGAGAAACCAAGCCTGTCACCTGGCAACCCTAGCTGACCTCCGGCTCATTTGATCATCTGGTTTTACTGCTGTACAATGGCTGCTGGAAAAGACAAGTTTTTTTGTTGTTGGCTTTCCATCCAGAATCCACTTTGCTGTAGTCTTGTTGGTTGTACAGGAGGCTCTACTATTGCTTTTCAAAGATATATGGTTATATAACTGCGCATCTTTTTGCCGACATTTTCATGTGTGAGTGTGAACGTTGATTTGAGAGGCGTGGCCAGCAGCAGCTTAATTGGACTTAAAGTGACAAGACGCCTTAAAACAGCTCATTATGAAAGGATCTTAAAATGCTGAGCAGAAATAAATCTCAATATCTAAGAATGATTCTATGTAAAAATGTAATGAACATGTCCTGTATCGCTCATAGATCTAACTTTTTCAAGGAAGCAAAATAGTTCACCCTTAATAGTAGTAAATTTGAAATGTTTAGTTTAGCCACTTTGTATAAGTATTTCAGGAAGTTAAATATAATCAAAAGTCTTAAATTCAGTCTGTCGCTGGGTTTCAGCTCCGGGCTTGCACCAACTGGACCATGAAAGCGGAGACAATGCGGCCGTCCAGTCGGATCCCCCTCATGGTTCTGTGTGACGTCCATCGGTCACACATGGTGAAACACCACTGTTGTCCTGGCTGTGGGTACTTCTGCATAGCGGTAAGTGTGAACCTGTGGGTGGAGGGTAAAATTAGGATTCGTTCCTCCTCCTTGTTTCTTATCGTTTCAATCTGATTTGTTTCAAATTTGCCCTCCTCTTTCAGGGCACTTTTCTGGAATGCTGCCCGGACCAGCGGATCGCTCATCGCTTCCACCGCGGCTGTGTGACCGTACTGAGCGGCGGCCGCAGCAAGGCCAACGGCGGCGGGATGCTTTTCTGTCCACACTGTGGAGAAGATGCCTCAGAGGCCCAGGAGATCATCATCCCCTCCTCGGCATCAACCTCTGCAACCACGGTGGTCACCATGTCGGCCTCCTCCACAACCACGCCCTCCCTGCCCCCATCAGCCCCGACGGCGCCCTCTCTCACTGCCTCAACAGGAGGGATGAAGGACGGGAAGATGCCTGAAAGGCCTGTCAGGTAGGATATTTTACTGAAATATTCTCCAAATATGATTTTTACCTATTTGTTAAAATGATCATTATGTTGTGATGGTATAAGACAGATAATCTGTGAGAGCTGGTTCACCACAAAATAGCCCAACACGAATGCTAAGACTAGTTAGCTGCTAATGAACCCTCACTTTTTTCTTTTTTTTCTTTCTATCGCACTTTCAATTTCACCTCAAATCTGGAGCAAACTTCCAGAAAACTGCAAAACAACCGAAACACTGAGTTCCTTTACATCAAGGCTGCTTTTGAGCCGTTATCACTGGAATGTTGACCAACATATTTGATTTGCTTGATGATTTTAATGATGGTACTCGACAAAATGCAATGTTTAAAATTGGTGACTATTTTATGTTTTTATGGCGTTTTTATGATCTAAGGTACTTTGAACTGTTTTGTTGGGGAAATATGCTACACAAATAAACTTGATTGATTGATTGATCATTGGTAAGTGTAACTTTATGGCCACAGGGTTTCCCCCACAAAACTAGCTAAGCCTGGTGGTGGGGAAGCTAGGGCAGACATCCAGCAACTTTCCGTGTTTTTTAGTTTAAAAATGTTTAAAGTTAAGAGGAAGTTTGAAAATATCACTAGTGCTATTGGAAGACATTATCAACAATACCTAAACACCAATTAAAAGTCTTAAAAATCTCTAAAATAAATAAAATGAGCAAAGTTTAGCCTGGTGGGGGTACAAGTAAAGCCTGGTGGCCCGCCAGGCTTATAATACACTGGGGGAAACCCTTCCCCAGTTGGTTGGACGATGTTGGATTTCTTCTGACTCAGACCTATATGATGCTACTTGCTTTATGTGCAAAAAAGATTAGCACTACCGAATAAAATATGCAGTTCTCTTTTGTACATTTCTGTAGTAATACAGGTCTTAAATTTCATACGTAATGGTCTTAAAAACATCTTGAAGTCTTATATTTGAGTTGGTGAATCCTGCAGATTGATTCCCTGTTTTTCCGTCTTAGCGCTCGAATGCGAAGCCACGGCCTGGTAGCTCCCACAGTGGAGCAGCAACCTCCTCAGCCCATCCCCTCAGCTGTTCCTCCAGCTGAGGAGGGAGTGGACAGCGTCGGTCCATCTCTCTGCATGCCGAATGGGAAGTCAGTCAGCCCAAGTGCACTACCACCTGGACCCAGCAGGGCGGCGCTGCAGAAAGCAATTCTCACACAGGAAACAGAAAGGTAAGAGACCGGATGGATTTAGATTTTAGTACAACGGAGTATTAGGGCCACACTAATTAAATAAAATAAATGATATATTTATATATAAATATTGTGAGTCTAAAGTCATAAAATTATTAGAACACAGTAATAACAGAAAATAATAAAATGGAATAAACGTTATTGATTATATTTTTATAATTATGTCATTCTAATAATTTTATGACTTTATTCCTATAATAATATTTCAATATTTTATATTTACATGTAACATTTACATATACACTGCCTGGCCAAAAAAAAAGTCGCCACCAAAAAATGGTCACACTCTCTAATATTTTGTTGGACCGCCTTTAG
>CAEFZX010007096.1:0-58462 GCA_903066825.1 Alfaro cultratus
TCTGTTCAGCTGGAGAAAGTTTTGGCACATCCACACATTTATCCGTTCTAAACATTTATTCAGTGATTGGATGGGTTGAGAGTCACCTGGTGACATCGTTATGTAGAGCTGCGTATCATCTGCATAGTTATGGTAGCTAATATTATTTCCTGCTATGACCTGGGCTAGTGGGAGCATATAAATATTGAATAAGAGGGGTCCAAGGATTGAACCTTGGGGTACCCCACATGTGACCTTTGACCTCTTTGATGAGAAGTTTCGAATTGAAACAAAGAAATCCCTGTTCTTTATGTAAGATTCAAACCAGTTAAGCACTATTATTATTAGCACTATCTTACCAGGTTCCAGTAGCATCTTACTGAGTTTATTTTTTATTTTAATTTTTTCATTAATTCTACCTAACGTAAAACAGGAAGAGTTCAGGGTGATTTAAAGTCAGACAATGACAATAAAAAAAGTTGTATCTCTTGCTATAAAGCATATGTGCTTTTGCTTTTATATATGACTGACCCTCCATATGCTCTAGTATAGCTTTATCTCTTGTCTAAAGCCATCACTCAGTCATTCATCCTAGTGTATCCTCCTGTAAGACACTTAATTAATGAAATGGGTGTGGATTTATGTAGCCAGAGCACAATAGAGGGAAGGTGTGCAGGCAAGAAAGAGGCTATGTGGGAAGAAAAGGAAGCTCTTTGGAAGTGTGATCTGTATGTGAAAATGGCTCCTGAGCAAAACTCAGCCCGCTTGTTTCCTACGCAGAAATATTGGTTTCCCATCACAGAATGGACGAGCAGAGTTCAGGCAGAGGAGCAGAGAGCTCTCAAGTGCGGCTCAAACGGGAAGAGCACAAGAGGGGAGAGGGGTGCAAGGAGAACACCGGGATTGTGAGGATTCATAATGTGGTGCTCCAAAGGGAGATTCAAAGAAATCTCGATTCATTAGCACTAAATGAATGTTCATTGATTCATTAATAAAATTATTCTTCTGAGACATTACGAAAGGAAGGTGATTTGCATGGCGATAGGAAATGCGGCGCAAAGAGGTATCTAGCAATTCAGCGACATTTTGTGATGCATGGCGTTAGCTTTTCCGAGGAGCCCGTGGAATGATAATAGCATCGAGGAGGCCCTGGGTGGCTCTACTGCCTCATATCACACTCAGTCATCTTCACACACAGTAAAGTCAGCACATTTCTGCTGCCATTAAATTTACTATGGCTCATTGGGGATTGACAGTGCACGCCACCACTGTCATTGTATGCCTTATGAAATTCAAGAAAGACTCACTTCTTTGTGCTGGGAACAATCGTTATTGCTAAATACTGGCTTTAAAATGTTGGCATTTTACGCTTGAATGTTATTTATTATGCTGCTCACCTCATCAAAAGACTAATAATTTCTAGCCAGAAGTCGGGCACTTGAAGAGGCGAATGGATAATTGTTTCCCCCCGTCATAGATGTGGGATCATTTTAGCTTTTCGGGCATTATTCTGACTTAAACGTTTGACTTTTAATTTAGTTCCATGTAGCGACAGCAGTGACCTCAAACAAGAGAAGAGAGTTTCAACGGTGACGTGAGCTGACTTGAATATCCACAGCAAAGAGCTTCTCACCTATGCACACAGTGGGCTACGGGGGAATGATGAGAGACTTTAATGAGACCCCAGTTAAGTCACACAGCTGCAGATCATTTGCAATGCATCGCAATCTTATTGGCATGTTCTTTAGAGAATCAAAACTCAATTACCGCTGTCAATGTGTGGCAAAGTCATTTGACAGGTTATTAAATTTTAGAGCTCATTCCAGCTCTTTTATGTCCTCTGCTTTCAAACATTTTGTGTGTGCAAACAGGATGAAATGATACTTTCGCTACTGCAGCTCACTGTCCCTTCCAAGCAAATGTTTGTGACCGACCAACACAAAGCAGTTCACACAGAAGTTATTGTAAACGGAAGAAAATCGATAAAAGTTTCCAAACATTTTTACAAACAAAAATCTGGACAGATGCTTTTGGGATTAATCCGCTCTGATACCACTGAATCCTTTGGGAGATTACCAGCTTTACATAACTAAAGACTAAAATTCCTTTCAATTTTTCTGTGCAAAATAGCTTAACGTCGATCACATTGAATGGAAGATTAATCATTTTGTCACAGATTTTCTATTGTGTTTACTGCAGGTATGGACAATGAATGCATCATTCTAATACACAAAGTCACAGTAAATTAGATAAAATACAAAAGAACATCTTACAAAGCATTGCACTTTTGTAGCCACTTGAATCGAGCAAACTACAGCAGCAACATGCAGACACATGCAGGCATCATGCCGTCTGCTGCAATAAATCACCCATTTGTAGAAATGTTATACCTGTGATCCGCTTTTTTGTTAAACCAAATTTCCATGTTTATCAGCCAGCTGTAGCATGAAGTATACTTTTTGCATAATGCTTACACCTTGCATCACATCCTGTGGACTATTCAATTAATATGCAAATCGATATTTGTCAGGTGAAATGAACTGTTCTTTTTTTTTTTTCCTAGTGATTCAGAACAGTCTTGACAAAAGTTCAAGACTGTGCTGTCCTGGGCGATGAGCCACCTTGCCCACATTGAAATCTGTCTCTGATTGTTATGTAACATATGGTTAAAAAGTTCAAGGGCTGTAAATACCTTGTAAAACATTATATTAATATTATGAAAATATAAATTGTAACCTCAAAAATAAGTTTCACAGCTTGCAGGAAAACTCATCAACTCTGATGTGAAAAATAGTCTCTTTCTTCATGTTTCTTCAAAGTTCCTCTTTGTCATAACAAATTTTCACTGCTTCAACTCAACTAGATCATTACCCAGAGTTGGCTTTAAGCACGTTTGTGGGCCTAATTGTGGGCTAGGATGCTGGGCCACTGTGGGTCACTGAACAGCCACAGAAGTTTGTACAGCCTGAACATTCTGCGCATCTTTCTACACTACACTCACATCAAATTGCTGCTGTGGATATTCTGGCAGGTCTGCGTCACGTTGTGTCATTCAGTGGCCAGTGTAGCTTCATAGATGTAAAATGTAGCAGGTGGACAGAAAAAAATCAGTGTAAATTGAATTGAATTCATCTGGGGCTTTGACGTGTATGCAAGTGTAAATCAGCACATGTTGTACATTTAAAGTTGTTTATAGCTGAATTCAGATTTCTTTTTTTTTTTTTCTTTTTTCTACTGAATTTCAAAACAACAGTTTGTTCTTTGGACATCATAGAATTGGTAATCTCTCCCCTCATGGTGGGGGAATTGCTTTGCTTCTTGAAGGTCTTTCGGACTGCATTTGGCTCACATATTTCCCAAAGCAATTATAGTCGGGGTGAATTTAGTTGTCTTCTGCTCTCCATGGTGTGCTGTAGGGAATGTTTTATTTATTTATTTTTTTATTTATTTTTTCTAAAGCAGAATATGGACTGTACTATTTGCTGTTTGCCCAGAGACACAGCGCCCTCTGCTGGAATGGAGAGAAAAACATTGTCTGGTAATTTATGAGCAGGTGTTCCTGTGTGATACAAATGTGTAAGTCCTCTTTGTGTTACAGGGGTGTGCGAGTGCTTGGATTTCACCGGCGGGACGACCTGTGAGCGCTGCCTGGATGGTTACTATGGCAACGCTTTGATTGGCACTCGTGGAGATTGTCAGGCCTGCCCTTGCCCAGGCCTCAGCAGCTGCGCCCAGATTGCAGAGACCGGACAGGTGGTCTGCACCAACTGCCCTGCAGGACAGACAGGTGACGGGAGAATCCTGCAATTTAAGATGATGTGCACGGAGAGTCAACAAAGTAAATGAGGAGCTTTATGACAAGATTCAAACCACGTCTCCATAAATCAGCTTGTTACCGAGAAGACTGTCATTTTAAGTCGGGTCATTTGCTTTTCCTGTCACTGCGAAGGGCCTCCTGTGATTCAGGCACATTTAATCAGCGGATTTAATTTAATTAGAACATAGTCTAATGTTACACGAAAATGACCTCCGGCACTATCATCAAAGTCCCTCTCACCTCCTTTGCCTTTCATTGTTCGCGTGCAGGCGTGCGCTGTCAGATTTGTGAAGATGGCTACTACGGCGACCCCCTGGGAACGTCGGGGATGTCTCGCCCCTGCGCAAGGTGCACCTGCAACGGAAATGTGGATTTCAACGCAGTGGGAGTCTGTGATCACTTTACCGGGCGATGCCTGAAGTGCCTCGGGCACACAGAGGGCGACCAGTGCCAGCGCTGTAAGCAGGGTTTTTATGGCGACGCCCTGAACCAAGCGGCCAGACAGAAGTGCAGACGTGAGTCACTCTGAAAGCATTAGAAAATAATGGCTTTTAATTATTTAATATGTATAGAGTTGTTTTTGGGTTTTTTTAAACAGAAGAGTGCCAATTACAAGTTTTCACACTTGTCATAGATAACATTATTAATTTGCCTTTTGAATCCCTTCTTTTCTTAGAATTGACTTTTAATTTTAAGATAATTTAGGAAACAAATGTGAAATAGAATAGATGTGAAAATAGCAGGTGTATTCCTATACACACACACAGGATCAAAATCATATGTACACCCTCAAAAATATACATACCCCTCCAGTAATTTATGAAAAGCGATCCCTTAGAAAATTGTTGAAGCTAGGTCTTTCCAGAAGTCCGGCATTAGTTATTCCAAAACTTACTTGGTTGAGATCATTACCTTGATGGAACATCCAATTACAATCAACATTCATCGAATTTAGACATAGTCGTCTGCCTTCATCATTTCCACCACTTTGTTCAGTGCCCAAGCTGCCATTGAAACAGACCCTCAGCCAGTACAGTATTCTTGGCTTTGAAAACCTTATCTCTACACCCTCAAACATATTTTTTGGTCTTTATAGACAAACACCTCAATCCTTGTCCTGATTTCGCCAGAAAAAAATAAACTTTTATATGTGGAAAAATTTCAGTCATGCTTGAAGCAGTTTGGAGCAGGGAGTTCTTTCTTAGTTAACACCGACTCAGTATGTTGTGATGTTAAACTTGCTTCACCATGGACAATCACGCTGATGTTCCAGGATCTTATGCTTAAGCTTTTGTAGTTCCTGAGTTGTTTTGCAACCCATATTTTGTAGGAATGTGTGATATGTATCGGCACTAACATCCAAATCAGCCAATATTAGTTGTTTTTAATATAACAGTGTCAGTGTGATCAATTAAACTGGGCCAATATTACCAACTAATATTTCTTTCTATCTTTCTGCAATTTTTTTTCTGGGGAAGGAGGTTGGTTATGAGGTGTTTGTTTGATCATGTGACAGTGATGTAGCACAGGACTGCGGGGAACTGAAGCAGAGAACCAGTGGTGAAGTCAGCACTTGCAACGTTTTTTCAAAGTGTTGAAAGGGTAATAAAACATATATAAAATATCAGCCATATTAATTGTGGATATTGCCCCAAGTTTTCATCTCAGTTCATACCTATCTAACAGTTGACTCTGTGCCTTAAAACCAACCAGTTTGAATAAGCTACGTGATTTTTAATTGCACAATTTGTCAAATATTCAGTCACAATTGTATCAGGACCTTGTTTGTGGCTACAAAGAACAAGTAGTTTCCCTGCAACTTGGCAAAATACATTCATACAGATATTTTTGTGTTATGTGTGTATAATTTTGACCTTAAGTGGTTCAGAGAAAAATCCACATTTGTTGTTTTCACAACTCACCGAAGGTATATATAATCATTCTACATTGGAAAAAGAACAGGTTAAATGCAGTAAAAGCCCCAAAATTATAAGGAGTGCATACAGACTTCTGACTGCACTATAGGTTTCATGCTGCCCTTGCAAAAATATCTAAAATCCTGTCCATGTTGCAGATTTATGGTAAATGAACTTACAACTCTCCACAGGGATGTATAAAGTTACAACTGTGAGTATAGCTGGTGTAGAACTGTGAAAGATATCAAAGTCCTTACAAACTCAGTTTTAACTGTTTTAAAGAAAACTGAGAAGAATTTTGTCATAAATTAAGACTTTTGAACATGTCAGTTAGCTGTTTTTACACCGCAACTCCTCAAGAAAAAGAAGTTCCCATTAGACTGCAGTAGAAGATTTATAAAGTTTTACTTCTTATATAATCAGTGGAGCTGGGATTCAGGTATTTCTCTCGACAGGAATGCAGGAATATCTATTTGAAGCGTTCACTTCTGGTGTATAGGTGCACACTCTTTTTTTTTTTCAGGCTACAAAAAGGCTAAAGTTTCAAATGAGATGAGCAAATGGCTCAGAGTCGGATTACTTAAAAAATAAAGTCCTTGAATTGTTTAAAGGGAAAAAAAGGGAAAAAAAATCAGCGACTGAACTTTAAATAAAGTTACAAAGGCAGGAAACGACCCAAAGTGCTACAGCAGAGGTGTTCATTCTTCCACTTTCATATTCCTTTTCCTATTTTTCTCCTACTTGTAATCCCCAGTTGAATTTATTCGGCAGAACAATGCTGCAGAGGGATGCTTGAATTTCCATGCTCCTGTCTGTCATTTTATCTAATTCTCCCTCCAGCACTCAAATGAGATAAAACTAATAACATATTCCATATGAAAAGGAGATGCGTGCAAATTTAAGCTGTCAACAATATAACATTATCTTTACGTTAACTATTAAAATTCTTTATTTGTTCTCCTCCAGCATGTAGCTGCAATGCTGCGGGAACCTCCGGGCCTGTTGACGAATGCCACCCCATGACAGGAAATTGCCGTTGCCTCGCTCATGTGACCGGGCGAGATTGCAGCCACTGTGAAGTCGGCTTCTTCAACCTTCAGCCTGGCATTGGATGCGAAAGGTAAATGGATTCCCACTGCATCTGAAAGAAGGTCTGTATGAGAGATTATGCATTGAACCTGCCATTAAGACATTGTCCTGCCTTCACCAGGTGTAAATGTAACCCAGTCGGCTCGCTGTCGATGGCTTGCCATCCAATCACAGGGGAGTGTGTGTGTCGCGCAGGAGTGGAGGGGACCCTGTGTGGCTCCTGCCGTGTGGGCTTTTTTGGATTCTCCTCGCAAGGCTGCAGAGGTACACTGCCTTACATCAGGCATTGCAGCTGCCCCCTATGCCCTTGTCTGATCGTTCAGTACATATCACACTTGAAAGCTTTTTCTAACTCGTAAATTGTTTACCCTCGCTGCCTAACTCCCCTTCTCGTCTAAACCCGCTTCATCCAGCCTGTAACTGTGACCCGATGGGCTCCGCTTCCATGCAGTGTCACGGCAACGGCACCTGCCAGTGCCGCCGGGGCTTTGTGGGTCACAAGTGCGACAAATGTGAGATGAATTATTTCTATGACCGAGCCACTCACCAGTGTGAGGAGTGTCCAGTTTGCTACGGCCTCGTCAAAAAACATGTGAGTGTCTGTAGTTAAAGATCATTTCTGTGCTGATATGGGTACCCTGGTGAAGGAATTTAGTGAATTTCAAATGGTGTTTTAATGCAAAGGTTCAGATCCAGGCCTGGGCTCTGTCTGCATGGCGTTTGCATGTTCTGCCAGAGTTTATATGTGGGTTCTCTCCATGTACTTTGACTTCTTCCCACAGGCCAAAAACATGAATGTTAGGTGAATTAGTTCAGCAAGATTGCCCTTGAGTGTAAGTGTTTTCAGTGGCTTTTCACTTTTTTTTGTAGCAAAAAACATGTGCTCTTTATTCATGTGAGCTCTGTAAAGTTGTGCAATCTCCATGCAACAGAACATATTTAGTATTTATTTAGTCTGTATTTAATTTTTCAATTTTATTTTAACAATGCATTTTGTTAATATATAGTTGTTTATATTATCTTTCCAGATATTTTTATATTCATTGGGGCATATTTAGCTACTGTACTGCTGTAACAAGTGAATTTCTGCACTTTGGGATTAAAAAAAGGCCTGGCATTACCAAATTCTGTAAATTACCTGATTTGTGTAAATAGCTCTCCCCCTGCCATGCATTTTTGTTTGCTTCATCTATCTCCATTTTTCCTAATGTCTCATTTTGGGTTTTCGATTTTGTCTTAAACTCTTGGTTGCTGCACTAATGTATATAAATAGGTTTCACACCTACATGGTGTTTTTTAGCCTTTTTGCCACTTTCACGAAGTGCAATTCTTTGCAGACCTTCCTGACAGCCGTATGGCTCCCTTGTATTTTGGAGATTGGAGTTATACAGTGGATATGCATTAAAATAGAAAGGGACTTTTGCCCTAATGATCTCCTGCGCTCCTTTCTGTCCCTTTGGATCTGTTGCATCCCGCATTCGGTGTGCCAAAACTCTGTGTGTCCCTGGATTTCCCTTCTGAGGAGAATCCAATACCTCTTGACATGTTCTGCCTTTATTTCCTGAACTTATTCTTTTCCCCCTTGCAGAAGTGGCTGGACGTCCTCGCCGGACCAGCACCGTTCCTGTGCGAATACATGCAGTGATTTCCACAGTTTTAGCAATTCAGTGAACATCCCAACCCTTGTCTTCTCTGAACTCTTGCAATTACTCTTCCTGTCCTCTAACATCCCATCCCCCTCCCACCGGTCGCCCTCTTTGCCTCCCTATCTTGGTGCTGATTTCTTTTTTTTCCCCCTTTGGATAAAACATAAAACGGAGAAATGGAGTAACATCATGGCCTTGCAAAACCGTTCATACTCCGAGAACTTTTTCATTTCTTGTCAAAAACCAACAATCGTCGTATTTTAAGTTTCATATTAGGTCATCACAAACTATTGTAAAGCTTTTAGTGATTAGAATCTTTAAATTGTCAATGCTTTGAGGAGCAATGTTTCTCTGTAATATGTTAAATCAATATGCTTTGATCTAACATGTGCTGTAGTTCAGGCTGTATGTTCGAGCTTGATGTCAAGCTAATATCAACCTCTGAAAGGGTTTCTTCCAAGTTTGCCCTACATTTCAGCTCTATCAATCTACTCACCATCCCTAACTCTCACTGCACTCTGCCACCACCATGCTTCACCATAGTGATGGTTTACTCTATTAGATGGACTGTCAGTTTTCAGCAAAACGTTGCGTCTTGCTGTGGGTCAAATCGTTCAGTTTTGGTCTCATCTGAGCAGAGCACCATTTTCTATGTTTTTGCCATGACCCCTGCATGACTTTTCACAAACATCAACTGGGACTACTTCTGACCTTTCTTTCAATGATTTATTTTGTATTTATTGAAAAGATGATCAAACCCAGAAAATAAGTTATCTAGAGTCAAGAGTAAAATCTGAAGACTTTTTTTTTTTTTTTTTTATCACCTGGCAGACACTTTGGTTACTAACTAGCAGAAAGCACAGCTGATAATCATATTGGTCTTGTGGACAACTTATGGCACATCTTCCCCCTTAAAAAGATGTGTGATAACACCAACATTTAATAAATCTGTGACTGTTTAACTGCCAGGACCAATCACGTCCCTTTCATTTCACTTTTACACCTGATTTTTATTCTCTCAAAGTCTAATCTACTTATCTCTCGCAATGCTTTCCTTCTCTGCCTATGGCACACAGAACAGCGAGAGGATCCAGATAGGAAGACGCTTTTCCCTCCCTTATCACGTTGTTGATATTCATTTATTCATTGCTTTTGTTGAAATACTACATTTTCATGTGTTGGTGTACTAAGAATTGAAGTCACATCTCAATCTTTGCATCTGAATAAATGAATACAGATATTTTAGAGCCACATTATTTTATTTTTCACTCTTTTTTTTTTTTTTTAAACAAAGAAGCCTGCTCTTCCTCTGATTCTTTTAAAATCATGATGTTGTTACAGGCCGAAAAGCTTCAGACTCGTCTTCAGGATTTGGACAAGCTCCTGGCTCACTTTGATTGCCGAGGTAGATTTGGGAAGCGCCACCACCCACTGAAGTACGCCACGACGGGGCTTTATGAAGGGGAGCACCAGAGGGAAGATACTTTTCCCAACGCACTGGAGGATTTTCTGGCCTTCCAAGGTACAACAGCAAGAAAGCAAGAGATAATTCCTCGCTCCTTTTGATGTCCCCTCCCCGTTGCCCCTCCTCACCCTCTTTTGTCCGTCACTTCTCGAGACACATGACAGTGTTCGCCTTGTGAAACACGACTCTAGCCTGTTCCCCTTTGTGTCTGTTGTGGCGCATCCTGCCTAGGAGATGATAACCATATGAGTTCACAGGCGATCGGGGAGCGTGGCCAAGACGTTTGACGTAACGCCACCCCCGGCTTTCTGCCGCGCATCTCTTCCCCCGCTGCGACGGCGTTGCACGCGAGGCACAACAAAGCGATTAAATCAGGAAGCAGGCAACAATACCCGACCTCTCCCAATTACTTTAACACAATGCTGATATATTCTCATTATCTTTCGAGGGGAACAAGGCTTACAGGCTCAGCTGCACAGGCCAAATGGAGACAAATCATAACAATATAAAACAAGGCACCATGTGACTAACTTAATCCCTATTGATATGACAGAAAGTGCATCTCTAATCCCTAGTTTATAATGATTATAGTTGCAATCCTGATAACAGTTGTTGAACAAATCCTAACACCCACACCACTCGTGCACACATTCCAGCCATGCTCTTTAAGACACTGGGTGGCCTGATAATAATATAATGAGCATGTGGGAGCCACGGGCTCTATGTGTGAGCACAAAAACAACCCATGCTGGGACACACACTTATTTAGTTTCAATTTATAAAACAAAGATAGAATGAAGCAACAACCGACACATATTGTACTGATTGGACTCACCCCCTAATTACTTGCTTTAACAGCCAGTCAGATTATCCTCATAAACTACAAAGCGAGTGTGACAGAAGTGTCAGAATTTGGACAGACTCCCACATGCTGTTTTTTTTTTTTTGTCTCCTCTCTGGCAGATAGGCAGGAAGGATGAGAGTCCTTGCACGAATTACCCTGGTAAATGAGAGTTTAGAGAGCAAGATAGTTGCGAGCTACAAAGAGTACGGGAAGAATAACATTCTCTGTGAAATAATCCATGAAAGGCTTAATGCGGTTTTTATTTGCTTTGTTCTTCCAGAGGCACGGGAGGCCTTCATAAAACAATTTTCCTTCCTGGAAGCTTCAGCGGGCGCACTTTCAGCTCAGCTCCACAGCATTACATTTGCTTTGAACTGCAGCATCGGCATGACGGAGGAGGAGGACAAGGGGAAGGATGGGAGGAAGGATGAGGAAAGTACAGGAGCGTGTCGAACCTTCACCAAAATCCTGCTGATGATCAGGGCATCCAGGGATCAGCTGAAGCAGGCAACGCTGGATCTGGACAATGTGGTGGGTGACACACACGCCCAGTATCAGCAATTTGTAATGCTGAGGAAACGACAGCGTCACCATGGGTGGAGTATAAAGACATAACTATTAACTTGCTGCAACACTCATGATCTCTACACTATTAACACTGGGATTAATGGAAATCATCCGGGTCAGTTCACCCATTTGTTGAGTCATACCCCCACTTCCTGCTCACATCTTGTGCTAACCTGCATCCATGTTGTGTTACATTTTGCACCCATCTACTAGATGCTTGTGATGTTGGTTATGGAAGTTATGTTTTTTTATATAAACTATGGTAATGACCTGAAAAATGCTCATTCTCATTAAATTAAATTTATCCGTATACCTCATTGACATAAAATTTTACGTCTTCTTGGCACATTTCCTTAAAACAGATCATTAGTAGATATTAGATAATTACTTTTCATGTGTTGCCAAAGCAGCTGCTAAAGAACAAATTAGATGACCTACAAGAAGCCTCCTTTGGCAGATTGCAAGTCAAAAAACATGAGCAACAAAAAGACCAAAGCTGCAAAAGTATAAATTGGTGAAAAAGCAAAACGAAGAGCGTACAAAAAGAGAACAAACTAAGAAGAAAAAAAAAGAGAGGCTACCTTTTAGCACTGGCAAAGACCAAAGATTGGATTACCTTACTCAGGTAAGGTTTTCCTTTTTTTACCAAAAACTAAAAGGATGCATTGGTTTCTATATATATTAAAAAAATACATACTTTATGCACATGGTGCCAGATTTAAGTGAAAATGTCTGAAGTTCTATCGTTATTCCAAACAAAGCAGGGGCTCCTCTGTCCTATTACAGGTGTATTGACAGTTTCTAAAGGCTGCATTGCACTCCAAAACACTTTGGATACAACTGAAGCAGTTGTATCCAAAGCACAATCAGGCAGGCCGAAATTGAGTGTGGCATCAGAAAATCAATACATCAAGCTTTGTTCACTTAGAGAAAAGCAACTTCATCAATTTTTAAAACATAAAAAAAAAAAAAAAAAAAAAATCCTGGAATACAAACAGCAAAAAAAAAGTCCCGTCTACAAAAGCCCGTCTGGCAGAGGTCTCAGAGGACGAGTAATAGTTTCTAAACCACTTCTCACAAGGGTGAAGATGGGTCAGAAATCCAAGACATGCCCGCAATTCACAGCAGGTGACTGGATAAGAGTCCTCTTAGAGAAAGATTCTTTCTTTGAGATTTATGGCAGTAAGTGAAGAGTGTATATATGAGGAGACAAACAGGAAACGGAGAGCTGCAGAAAACGAAGCCCTCAGTGGAAAAAGGTGTGTAAATACTCGGCGGGGGTTTAGGATCCAGGATGGATGCAACAGATTAACTACAGCCTGACCAAGGAGAAGTAGCTCTAAATTGTTTAAAGACATGATGTACACTTTAGAGAGAGTGCCAAAGTTAAACTGGAATAAAACATTAGCGATCATACATGACCAAGAGGGACAAAATGAGTGTTTTGCAAAATGAGCATCTATCATTTTGCTAGATATGATTTTTTTTTTTCTTTTTAGCCATATCTGGTCAAATCCCTAATAGGTGATGAGTCTTATCTCTAGCTTTATACAGTCACATATACAGTAAATAGTGGTGATAACAAAAATTATAGAGCAGATAGTTTAAATTCATATTATTTTTGCTCTTTTTTATGTTTTTTGAAGGAAATAATCAAATAACATAAAATTGTAATATATTTTGAAAACAAGTTGGGTGCATACTATAGTATTAATCTTACATAATTATATGCACACTCCTTTACTGATATTCTGATGAATGTCTCCCATTAAGTTGCACTACAAGCATATGGCAAAATTGGTAGAGTTCAACTAAGTTAGTTGGTATATTTGCACTGATCCACTTCTATAAGCAAAGTCCACAAATAATAAGTTTATTGTTATAGCTATGGAAAACCATTCAGGAAGCTTAATTCAAGCCATTTACTGTATGTGTGTTTGGGATATTTGTCAAACCATGTCTATGTTTCACTGTCAGAAAGATTATAATGTCAACAACTCAAGAACCTGCAAGGATTAGGTTAACCCTATCCCAAGGTTTAAGATGCTCAGACACCAGTGTCCCTGTCCATAGTGAAACCAACTGAATCTCAAAATGGCTTGAAATTGCTCACACCAATAAAAGAAGCACCTTCTCCAAAATTGAGACAATCATGCCAGATTATAATTTGCAGCTGCCTACATAGACAAACCAAATGGCTTGTGTACTAAGGTTTTATAGTCTGACTAGCAGTTGCTAATTCAGCTATAATGACCAAAGGAGNGGAGTCAAGTTTAGACATTCATTCCCAAGAACATTTCCCCAACTGTTAAGCATGGCGGTCACTGAATAATCCCGCACTGTCGCTCCCTACACTGCTGTTGTAGGCATCAGGATTCATGGAGTAATGAAGGAAGAGCTACCTAAAATGTTTTCTAACTTTACCTTAAGCCAAAAGCTAGATGGTGAAAGCAAGAAGACGACTTCAAACAAACATAATTTTTTTGGTGGATAGGCAGGCTAACATTCATCGTTTTCTTTGGTCCAAACATAACCCCTATTTAAAGTTTGTGGTGCTTGGTGGAAAAACCAACCAATTTAAATCTGACCATTTCTGTTCATAATGGCTATTAACCAGACCTTGTTAATGGCTCCAAAAAGTACTTCTCTTCATCTTCCTGAGAGACATTTATCCAAATATTAGTGTGGGTGTATCTATATATTTTATCCTATATACCAGATTTTAGCCAGAGAAAATCCATATTGATATTTTTTCACCCAATTCTTGTTTTTTTTTTCATTAATTAATTCAATCTTATATTATCAGTCCACCATCAAAGCAGGATAGTTGAAATAAGTCATTAAAAGCCTCAAAATATTCCAAGTCAAACTGATTAGTTCAATTTAACATCAGACTGGAGCTATGCAAACACGCTGAGATTACATGTGACAAAATCTCGATCCTCTTATGATTATGGAACCCTTCAGGTTAACAAACAATAGACCTCTGTCCCACACATCTAAATGGCAAACTACTTTCTCCAAAAGCAAATATTTAACTGGTCTTTAATGGATTCCTAAATTAACAACTTGTTCTTTTCACATTTGGTGGCCTTTCATTGTAAGCCTGGGGCTTGCAGGAAGCTTTTATGGATCCGCCTGTCCTCTTATTTAGACTTCAGAGTGATCAGTGAGCTTTTTCTAGCCAAAGTGTAATTTCCTCCTTTCTGATCGTGTTTGTGCTTGCACAGACAAACTGGAACTCTGCAGCTCTCATCACTTGCAGCAGCTGTTTGGTTAATAATCAATCGACAGGCAGTCTTCCAAAAGGAGCAAAGAATTGAGCAGCGTTAATTGCAGTTCGCTCGGTTTGTGTGCATTTCTCCAAATTGGATGTCACTCGGTAAAGGACTCTGCATTCAGCCGTGTGGACATAATTTTTATTAGGACAACACTTCAGTGGACATGTACATCATTTTTAATAACATGCACTTACAGGCCGTTTAATTAGGTACACCCTACTTGCATCAGCTTGCGTCCTATTCCCTAATTCTCTGTGGCACAAATTCAACAGCGTTTTGCAACTCTCATCTGATTCTATATTGAAATGATAGCATCTCTCTGTTCCTGCAGACTTCTTGGTTGCACATCCATGATGTAACGCTGTCATTCTACCGTATCCAAATGGCGCTCTGCTTTGCGATCTGGTCACTGTGGATCCCACTGCAGTGCAGACAGCTCATTGTCAAGCTCAAGAAGTTAGTTTGGGATGATGACATCCTGCTGGAAGTAGACCTCAAAATGTGTGATCAAACAGCCACAATACTTGGATAGACTTGGTACCTAATTAAATGGCCTGTAAATGCATGTTTATTTAGTGATGCGCTCAAAGTGAGACAAGAAAACATTGTTTTACATTATTTACATCAAATTTTGGCCCACCCATTTGAATGCCAGGGCTAAAACAAACACTCATTAGACCAGGCAGCATTTTCCAGCCTGTTATTGTCCAGTTTTGGTGAGCCTCCTGTTCTAAGCTGACAGGAGTGGCCCCTGTTATTGTCTTTCTGCTGTAGCTCAACTTCTTCAAGGTTCAATGTGTCAGGCTTCCGAGAAGCCACACACCAAGGATGTAATGAAATGTTATTTGAGGTATACTTGCCAGTCATGTCAAATCAGTCTGCAGATTCTCCTCTGACATCGTACTAGATCTGATCTCTTTTTTATTCCATTCTCAGTTAACCCGAAATACGATTGCTACAGTACTTCCAGAACAGGAACATTTAGTTTATATACTTGAGGAATTAGAACAAACTTAGAATCTAGATCAACATTTAGGACCATCTGCTTTATAGAATCAAACATGGAGAACCAACACTTTTATTACTTTGGACCAATACTTGGTTTATTATTATCCAGATAAACTTCTTCTAGCTTATACATTATGGAATACTTATAACAGGAGCATCTAGTTTATATATTCAGGAATTAGAACTAACTTAGAATCCAGAGAAACTCTTATTAACTTATCTAGAGAAACTACTCATTACCTTAGATCAACATTATCAGACCAAGAATCCAGAGAAACCCCTACTAGTTTATAATTCTCAGAATACTTATTCTTTTTTCTTTCTTTTTCATCATTTTTCTTCTTTTGCCCTTTCCTTTGGATTGTTGTTTTGTTGTATTTTTGTCTAATTCATGTAAAGCATGTAAATTACCTTGTTGCTGAAAATCTGTTATATAAATGAAATTACCTTACTGGAGGTCAGCCGTTTCTGAATCATGCAAACCAGCTCATCTTGCAGTAGCAGCAATACCAAATTCAAAACCACTTAAATCTTCTTCTTCTCTTCCATTTTCTGAACTGTTTTAGACTTCAGCACTCCATCTTCATAACTTCTAGATGATCAAATCTAATGGGCCGCTCTCATTTGATTGGCATAATTGCTATTTATATTAAACAGAATGTGAACATGTATGTCTATGACATAATATGGTGTCAAGACTTTCTTTCCTATAGTTGAAATTATAAAATTACAGTAAAACTGTGAACGTAGTTTAAAGACAGGCCTCCCACTCACTGTGTTGCTTTCCTTACCTATCATTTTCACAGGTCATTTCTTTTGAAGCCATGTCAGCGCCCAACAAATGGAGCATAATGGTCAATGACTCCCAGGTCCTAATGAAAAGGTGAGTCTGTTCAATGGGCTTTCAGTGGTCAATTAAAAGCGGAGTCTGTTCCAGTAATCTGTGGATATCTGCCCGGCTGCTTTTTCGTGCTTGTCACTCACAATGCGGTCACGCCGCATCGAGTCGATGCTCTCGACCACTCGGAGCTCGCATCTCTATTATATGCTTGTTCCAGAAACCTGGCCAGGAGATCCAGTGTGTGGGGGAGGGGAAGCATCAATGCTCAAATCTATTTCACCTCACCTCAGGCAGTCGTAATGGTCTATTATTCTATGCTGCATGCTTTTTTCCCTCCTCTTTTCCACCTTTCTTTCTTTTTTTTTCTTTGCAGTCACAGAGAAATGGCGGACCACATTGAGGCCGTAGCCAGCAGGGTGGTGCGTGAGTCAAAGCAGGCTTTCAGCTTCCTGATGGATCTACTGCAGGACAACTCCACAGAGGAGTACACCAGGAATCTGAAAGAGCAGTGAGCAAAAACAATCAAATTAACTCACACACACACACAACCATATAAAGGAAACACAAGCAAGCTTAAGTGGTCACATAGCACAGTCGTTACTTATTAACCCATCAAGCCGCTCAGCTCCCTGGATTTTTTGGCTTTTGCGCTGTATTTCCAACAAAGTGTACCTATCCTTGCATTATCACCCAAAGCCCTCTCTTTCACTGCAATTGTTTTTTTTTGTTTTTTTAACGCACACTGGAGTTTAGGAGTAAGACATTTAGTCACAGGGGGGACAGCTTCTCTTCGCTGTAAGCCTATTGCTTTCTTGGATTTGCAGCACGCTCACTGCATCTCCTAGCATGTGATTGCTCTGAGGATTATCCCGAACACCAGACAGAATGATGCAAAAAGCCCTCCGGTGGCCATGATGAGAGCAAAGAAGCGAGGAGCTCAAAATTGATTACCCCCCTCCTAACGGGAGTCAGCTTGATTCAGGAGAGTTCTGTTCATCACTGGAGCAGTGCTGCACATCACCACGTGTGTGTGCGGGAGAGGCACTTTATAGGATGCAAAGTGAGCAGTTTTAGCACAGATGGGCACCATTAAATTGCTTTTCCCACACATATTTCCCCATGTGTTGATACTTTAGCAGAGGCGTTTTATTGTTTGGAAACTATCGAACCAGAAAAGAACTAAAGTGTTCAATCTGTTTCTAAAAATAGACATTCAGGTCTCTGCCTCATCGAGCTGGAATTGTGAATCATGATTGTATTAAAAAATTTTAAACCAGTGAAAAACTGTGTTCTTATTCATTTGCTGTGAACGAATCTAGCACTTTGCATATTGGAACGTTTTCATAATGATTTACTGTGGAGAAAGATTTCTAGAATTTATATATTTTTAAAAGTTTTAAGTTTGCCTCCGCTAATTGAAAACATACTCATAGTAGTTGCCAAGTATACTTACTACTCACTGAGGTTAGGATATTGAGTAAGAGGATTGTTAAATAAAAATAATAATAGATAAACATTAGGAATGTAAGACATACCTACTTCTTTCACTACTTTTTGCTTCAAGGCATTTGGGTCTCTTGCTGTGCTTTTCAGAATCACTGAACAGAAATCAATAAGTTAACTGGAGATGAGCGAAAAACGCAACTTTTCCGTTGTTTTATTTTCACTTTCCATTAAAACATGAATGCAATGGTTTAAATGTGCTTTGTTTATTTTTGGAGAAACCAGTTATGAGTAGAATTACTTTATTTGTTTCAGATTGTTATTGTTGGTTGTGTTGCCTGAAAATGAATGATCTCAGTAACATAATCTCACACTAAAGAATCTCAGAGGGAGCTACATTTTCTAACTTCCCATCATTGTTGGTGGTCTTCCTGATTTGTTTGTTACAGTCCTGATGGTTGTAGATATGGGCAAGTTTAGATGAGTTGCATTTTTCTTATCATTTCCTGACTTATCAAGATATTTATAACTTTTGAATGACATGTTCTTTCCTCAATTTTGAAGTGTAACTCGAAGAAATGACCTTGTATGTAATATAAAACCACAGTTCACTCAGGTTAAACCACAATTACTAACAGTGGATTGCTCATAAAAAGGATATGTTTCATTTACATTGTTTATAGAAATCGCTAAATGTGCTTTTAATTCTGCTATTGGTGCTTTTATATCTAAATGTAGTCAAATGTTAGATGAGATTATTTGGAAATGTCAACATGTTATAATGGCATTAGTCCTAAATTACAAAACAATACAACATTTTGTTTATATCAACTAGGTTCTACACATTTTAAACGCAAACTTTTACTGAAGTTTCCTTTGGTGCAGCCCATAAGAGTAGGAACAAAAGCTATCAGAAAGCTGGAGGTATTGTTTTTTTGTTTCCCTTAAAGAACACCTGCTGCTTTATGAGAAGCATCTTGGAAGTAAATAGAAGAATAAAAGTTGTGGAGCTAGGTTAAGATATGATAAAAGTCTAGATTTTTGGGCATGTCGGGAAGCAACAATGAATTTGCAAAACACAGGAACAGGAACGTTTTCCTTCTGTGTTTTCAAGTTCCACAATAAAGAGTCACACAGTGCATTTCTCACACATTCTGGCTCAAATTATTTTAGTGCAATCAAAGTTGCATGTATAGAAATAAAGTTATTATAGTATAAAATCAGGAGGTAAGATGTTCTGTTTGGCTGGTAGGGAATATTTTATTATAAAGAAATCACAAAAAACAAGCCTGGTCTAAAGCTCATTAAATGGTAAACATGAATATCAAAAGCTTGATTTTAATCCGATCATATTTTGACGTTTTTGCAGAAAATCACTCTGTACGTGTCCAACGAAGAAAAACAATTTCCTATGGTTGAAATGTGCGAATGTATTTTGGAGTAAAAAAAATGTCTTTGATTAAACCGAGACTGCTGCAGTTTCCAGTTCCTCTTGCTAAAGCTTTATGATTTAAATTAAAAACATGTGCCACTAGCTTGCATGTAATTACTAGATGTAATGTAGTCCATTTAAATGCTTTTTAAATTATGTTTGACCTTACTATCTTTGTTTACAGGCTTAACACACTGTATTTGTTGTTTTCCTCACTAAATTCAAAGCATTCAAATAATAAGTTCATGGTGTTTCAGTATAATTACAGAGTCTGAGTTCCCTTTAAAAGCTTATGATGCAATTCAGTCCACCAGTAGCTTTGCCTTATCAGGTCTGAGTAGGTGACAAAGGACGCTGCAAACTTTCTAGCTAATGATTTTATCAAACAATTACTTTACAGCTTAGCTCTGTTGTATTTTATTTAACTTGCATTATCCACTGCAAGTTGATTTTCTTTGGATAAAGAATGTTGTCATTCAGCTTTTTGTCAAAAGTGAAAGTCACTAACTGTTCCATAGTTTTTATAGTTTAATGAAACTGAACTGCATTGTTTCATTAAACAATGCAGTTGTTTTTGCATTGTTTTTGCTCAGATAAGTGTATAAAACTTTACAGCCATGTAAAAAGCCCCAACCTATTCAGAATGTTACGAGATTCCTCCACTCTGTTAGCAGCGCTTTTTGAGGCAAAACAGATCAGGTATAATAACAGCTTTGAAGATGATAAAAAATGACAATTTCAACATCCCATGCACTGCGTCCAGCACCTTTCATTATTCATCATGCTTTCTTTCCGCAGCCTCAATCTCACCTTTCTCCTCTTTACACATGAATCACGAGCAGAGTTTCCTCATCATCAATATCAATAAAGGCACAGGGTTTCCGTGTCAAAATATTGCAACGAAAGCTCCTGAATTCTCGGAGCGAATACGAGGCACCGACAATCTTGCATCACATCACTTAGTGTTTTCCCACATCAAATGAATGCAGCACATTCTGATTCTAGTTGATTTTAGCTTTACTACCTTATTTGTGGCTAATCTGCTGTCCTTCCCTCCTGCTTTCATGCCAGAATAACCCGAATGGAGCAGCAGAAGGAAAACCTCACTGTGCTGCTAAATGTTACTGTAGCTGAACATCTGGCCCTGGTGGAAGACGATGCCTCTTTCAAGCTTGCCCTGGGTAACATCACATCATCCTTACATCAGCTGACTCTGATGGATGCCAGAGCAGCATCAGACACGAACCAAACAGAGTTCAACCAAACACATCCGGACAACTCCACTGCACAGGTCAGTAAAGACACCCTAGAATTTGTAGTGTTTGTTTGTTGACTGATGTGTGTGTGTGATTATATGGCCACATGGGTGGAATATATAAAAGACACACAAGTCAGACTAACTGCACTGACATACTATTGAAATAGAAGAG
This sequence comes from Alfaro cultratus, assembly GCA_903066825.1. Lineage (NCBI taxonomy): Eukaryota > Metazoa > Chordata > Actinopteri > Cyprinodontiformes > Poeciliidae > Alfaro > Alfaro cultratus. Next base: position 20,759 of record CAEFZX010007096.1, read on the forward strand.
CTTTCCTCTTTTTTTTTCTTTTTTTTTCAAAGTTCTCCGCAGAGAGGCAATAGTTGGACGATTTGAATCGGCTGTATCGGAGCAGAAATCCATCTAAAACATTTAGAACTCTGGCCAACTTTCAGGTTTCTGGTCATTGAGGACTAGAGCTGGACACCTGGGTGCCGTTACCCCAAAATGGTGGTGGCAGTATTGTGCTTTGGTGAAAATATATAAAACTTAGAAGTTTAGTTGCTAATGCATTCACTTTGTAGTTGGACTTTGTATGTAAATGTCTGAAAAACAAGCAAAATTCTTCCAGAAGTCAAAATATTAATGGGAAAATAAAGAACATTGTGTGAAAGGTGGCATCTTTTTATATAACAAGTGGGTGAATTATTGTTATTGGCTCATACAGAGAATTGTATTTATGTGCAATTTTTTTGGTTAATAAAGAACCTAAGTTCAGAGGCTGATGAAAAAAAAAATAGCAGTTGTTATAATAAACAATAAAAATCAAATTAAGCTAGATACAAAAAGGAAATATAGCAAATATGTTTCTGATGATTTTGCTGAAAATTTTATTAGCATATTGATTTATACAATGGTCAGTTTTACAAAGGCTGAAACTCATTATAGTTCAGCTGCAGTAGGAAAGATGGCTGTAAAATGACACTTGACTGGTTGGAGGAGGCAGGCGACCACCAGGCAGTAATTTAAGTTTTCCACTTGATTTAACATTTGGCATGCAAAGAACACCAAGTTGGCAAAGAAGAGAAGATTTTTGGCAGAGGCTGCTGCACATTATTGCAGAGGGAGGTGGCAAACCTCTTCAGCATCTCCAAGCAAACAAAATACTGCAAACTGAAACGCTCAGTTTCAGATTTTCTGTGTTCTAGATTTCAAATGTAATTTGTATGGGCTAATGTGACCTCTTGGGAAAAGCAGGTTGGTTATTTTATCTTAAAATAAGCTTACACTTATCTACATTTTTTCCTTTCTGTGTAGTTGAGTGAGGACATTTTAAAACAGACTGAAGAGCTGGACCAAGAAACTCAGACCAAAGAAAATATCATCAGCAACATCAGCAAGGAGATGGAGTCAGTAAAACTGACAGTCTTGAAGAACCTCGAAGAAGTAGACACAATAAAAATGGTAAGTATGTGTTGTTGTGTTTTTTCATTTGAATGTGAAAGTTATTGACTAACCTCATAAAATAAGTTGGATTCCAATATTTTGCTTGTAAGGGTGAAAAATTGGACTTGCTTGCCTGCCTGTGACTCTCAGCACCCAGCAGTGTCTGTTTCTCTTGCTAAAGGCAGATATTTTAAATTTTTGGAGGGAAGTGATCTCTGAAGTATAGCAAATATATTTGCTACACATATAGTATATACACTTAAAACTAGTCTTAAATAAACTCACATTGTTTTATCTGGGACTGTTCAGCTTCTGAATCATTCACCCAGAAAGTAAGCCAGTGCACACTCTGGAGTAATTTTGAGAAGACTTGTGTGGGCTTCACCTTCTTCCACAGCTACTTGGTACTTGTCCTCTAGGTTAGCTTGTCTTTCACTTTCCGTTCCCAAGCAGCGGAGCTCTGTGGGATGTCTATTTTTTGCTACTTAAACTCGATATCCACCTCTTTTTGCTGGTCCTCGACTGCACCAATCAGAAAGCAGCTCTACTTTGTCCTTGTACTTCCTGTCACTCCTCTTTTTAGTCTGACCACATGTCATCTGCAAACTTCATAATACTGCAGGGGTGTAGGAGTGCTATAATATGCGCATGACAATTAATTCTACAGGCTAACATTAGCATGTTTCTCTTTGTTTTTTATTGCTAATTCAGCTTATGACATCTCACTGCAATTCCTGTTAATTATGTGAGGAGAAAAAGGTTTTGCTACTTTATAAACTTTGAAAAAATTTTTACAATTAGTGTTTCAGCAAAGACAAAAACCTCAGCTGTCTTGCAAACTAGAGCTTAATTTGAGTTGGTTTTATCAGCATGACTGGTGGGGAGATTTTGTATCATGTTTAGGTTTTGTTTCATAATTAATTTTTTTTGCTCACTTTATGCAGCTGCAAGGGAATGTTCAGGAGGCAAAAGCTTCTGCTTTGACATCAGTGGTGTTGGGCAAAGAAGTGGAGTCAGACGTCATCACCATCCATAGAGAAGTAGAAAGTAAGACTGTTTGAAATGTTCAAGAATTATTCATCTTAAATTAAAAAGTCAAATATCAAGCTAACAAGATGTAAAGCCTGTCCACGGCTGAGTGTATTTGCATATCACTTGGAAAGTATAATGAGGTGGAAAGTTTTTTTTTCAAATTTTTACAAAGTCAGTTTTTTGACTGAAATATTAAACATGAATCAAATGAACATTAGAGGATAGTTCTCTGATCAGGCAACCTGGATAAGATCTTGAAGAAAAACAGAGTGCGTAGGGAGACGATGACCACCTTGAATCTACACCGCGTTGAGCTAAGAACAACTTGTCTTCCCATGTCGATTCTCACATCTCCAGACATGGTGAAAGAGTGGCCCCGCCGACAGGCTCAGACCAAGACAGCATTAAAGAAGCAAAGACCCCAGGAAGAAAAGGTCCTTTCGGAGGTCAGGAAGAAGGTCAAGCAAATTGAGAAGATGCTAGATCCGGCAAGGGAAAACGCCAGCCTCACAAGAAACATCACAAAGGAGGCAGAGCATATGGCACACGATGTGGCTAAGGTATGTCCTTGTTTTGTTTGTTTTACTGCTGACTATTTTTGACTGAAATAATTTTGATGATTTAAACACTTGAACACATTTAACTTCTAAATTTGGACTTGTTTGTTGTGATTTGTTTGAAATGGTGATATTGACATTTATTTTGTTTTCAAAGTTTCCCTCAAAGTTCCTGGGACTACAGATTTCATAATTTTTAAATTATGAAATCTGTATAAATATGAAAACTCCATCTAAGTGCAGTTTAATCAGCAGTGGTGTAGAAACATTAGGCTTACACCTCTGAACTTGTCCTTTCAGACATATTATGTATCTTGTTTGCAGGGATCCAAAGCCATTCTGACCCAAGCCAAGCATACCAGGACCGCAGCTTCTCACCTTAACTCACAAATAGACTCTGTTTTAAATAAGTTTTCAGAACAAGAATTACTAACAGAGAAAGCAAAATCCATGATCCCAACAGAGGTAAGTTTAAGTAAACATACAGAAAAATACAGTAAATGTCTTTCCATATCTGTCCATTTCTGTGTCAAGTGGTCAAAGAGAGGCTAACAAATAAAGTATCTTCCTTTCTTCATTCATCTGTTATAATGGCGCAGGGAAAGTCTGGGCCAGTTGAAAATCTGTAGCAAGAATTAAAGATTGCTGTTCACAGACACAATATTTCAAATCTTACAGATACTGCATTGTTTTGGAAAGAAGAATTTGTAAATCGTTTTGTTCTTTAGATTTGCAAAGCTGATAGACATATTCGAAAATACATGAAGATGTCACTGCACCAAAACTGTCATTCTGCAAAGCTGAATACACAACATATCACCTATTTCATATTTATATTCATAAGGAATCTTTAAAACCACAAATGCAATTTTTTCAGTCTTGTGTATTTTTGTGCCAACACAAAGCACTTTATGCAAGATAAAAACAAACCAACAAAGCCAAATGCATAAAATATGGTTTATTGTCATGTATTGTCTCACCTTGTCATTTTGATATATTGTTACCTCACTTTTAAGGAACTAGACAAGACAAACATTGACTAAAACTCAAGTTGAACTTTAGAAAGCATTGAGGAAGAGATGTCATATGAAATATAATTAAACTGGGTTTTAAAGCTGCTTGGAAATGTCATTTGCTGTCTGGACCTTTTTGTGTTTTTTGCCCATTAACTCTAAATAGGTGAGCATTTTGGCAGGAAAATGTCTTCCTCCAAGTTACAGTTTAGTACCTACCTACGTAGATCTATGCATATTGATCTCCTCCTTTGTTTAAGATTAAAAAAAAAGTGTAATAATTTTGTGTTCTTCTGTCTAGCCTGAAGTGTCACTTTCCAGCATAAAGAATGACATGGAAGCAGCTAAACTCCAGTTAGAGGCATACTCTGTTACGCTAAGTGAACTAATCAGCAAAATAGGTAAGTCTGTCACATCAACAGTGTCACTAGAGCAAACTTATTTATGATTATCTTTTTCTAAAACACTGTATTAGTTTTACACTAGATAAAAAAGGAGATTTTCCAAAAGGTTCTACATATTCACCCAAGTGCCTTAGGCACTAATACAATGATTTTTAAATTTAAGAGAAAATGTTAAAGAAGTCTCCCTTGTTCGATGTTGTGTACCAAGTATTTTTGTTATTTTCACTCACAAGTACTGGCCTTAACTGAGACCTCCAGTCCTTTAAATGTCTAGGATTTGTATGACAAAAAAAAAAAAAAACTAAAGTGCATCAACACCAAATGTTGTTGATGCACTTTTGGTGTAATCTTAGTTTCTGGCCAAACATGGGAAGCCTCACCACTGTTCCATATTTTATCCATTTGTGGATAACAGGCTCTCGCCGAGGTTCGCTGGAGTCCCAAAGCCTAAAAGCCAATGCATACTGAACAAGAGCTGAGAAGTTGGTTCTTTTACTCGAGGCTGCGAGAAAAACAGCTGCGTTCTTGCTGGCAAGGACATTGCATACTTAAAAATAACAAGATGTCTTGATATGTCTATCCCACCGCAGCACAGCTACTTTATATTTAAGGATGCACCAGTGAATATTGTCAAGAACAACCTGCAGGAACCGCCAAACTAGAGATGCAAGAAGAGAATGGCATCATTGAGTTCTTTCAGTCCTTGGAAGGAGGAAACATTGCTCTGTTCTTGCAGAAAAGGCATTTCTCTTTAGAAATATCTCTGTTTCCAGACTGAACGGTGCCACTGACTTTGCTTCTTGTGTGTTCTTGAATTCCCTTTGATGGGAGTTGAGCCGATGCCCTTTTGGGGTTCTTTAGCCTACTTCATGTTGTCAGACAGGTTCTATTTAGGTGATTTCTTGATTCTGCAGTTCTGGCTGTAATCAAGCCTTTCACAAGAAAAGTGAAATTTACCCAAAGATCTGGGGTTGACCTGAGTGAACCCATGATTTGAGAAGGTGAGTGGGGTGCTTTTATGCACACTTCCAGTTTGGTTTTGATAGATTTGCTCCTTTATCAATTTATAAAAAAAAAAAATTTAAAAAAAGCATCAACAACAACATAATATCCCTTTACCTTACTTTGTTTCCTTTAATGTTCTTATAGTTCTACTTTATATGCTGTGAGTGCATCATATTCCTTGCTTGTGTATTTTATATTGGTCAAAAATGCTGGTTCTGATTTTTTTTGTATTTAATCTTGATCTTAAGGATTTGTTTTATAATCTGAAACATATAGTTGTATTAAAAAGGCTAACACAGAAGAAATCTGTAAATTGCCAATACTTTTTCCACAGCAACGCATGTGCCAAGTTGTAGAATTAGCTAGAAAGCCCAGGATTTGGCACTTTATCGTCAGCATGTTAACATGCCTGGGAGGATAATGACCAAAATCACTGTAATTAGGTCATCATGCAGACTGGCACACTGTTTGAATCTTTAATGCAGGGAGTCCATCAGCGAACAAAGAAATATCCTTCTCTGATTTCTACGTTTTCCATCTACTCATCTCCTGTGTGTTCTTCGTCAGATGGGAGCGTGCCTCTGGAGCGCTTTCATCGAATCCTAAACGAAACAGAACGGCGTCTGAGCATGCTGCGTGGGAGTGTGGAGAGCCCGGCGCTGGGCTCCAAGATCCAGAAGCTGCACTCTGCTGCTAAAGAACAGCAGAGCCGCCTGTCCCTCATCGAGCAGGACATCCAGGAGATAAGGGAGGAGAGAGAGAGTCTCAGGGACATTGCCTCCAACCTGCCTCAGTCCTGCCCCCAGGCCTTGGGAGAAGGTAAAGCCTAGAAATGGGAGATGATTAGGATAGAAGCATCAAAAAAGCAACCAAACATCAGAAAATGTCTGGGACAATGATTTAAAAAAAGGAGCTGGAGTCTATTTTTTATATTTTTTTTTTCGGCTTCAAAACTCACCGATATCTTCTCAGATTTTTCTTTTTTCTTTTCTTTTTTTTTTTTTTTTTTTTTTGCCTGAAGCTATAATTCGTTTTCCCATCATTGAACGAAGACATACACAGTTTAGCCAAATGCCTCTCCTCTTTCTCCAGTGATTCATTCCTGATCCCCCTCCTTCATCTTGATGTTTTTCTTTCTCACTGTCTCCCTTCAATTTTTCAATCTCTTCTTCTTCTTTTTTTTTTTTCCCACCACCATCAGAATTTCAATTTCCCTGCGAACAACATTAACCAGCCGGCCCTGAGAACACCCACAAGTTTTGGAATACTGCTGACTTTCCTTTGCGGGGGTAAAAAGGTGTGTCTGAGAGCTCCTTCAGACTGACACATTCATTTACACTTCAGCTCTCCTTTCATCACCGCGCCTTAATTAACAATTAGTCATCTTGGCCTCAGCGGTATTCAGGTCAGGCTTCATCAACATGCAGCCTGGCTTTTTGGGATTCTCCTGGTGCCTACCTGCCTGTTTTTGTTTTCCTCTTTTACTGAGTCACTACCAAGTTGTCAAGTTGCGTTGTGTCCTGGGGGGTCACGGATGGTGAGTATGGACGGCTCCCTGTGGCCAAGCTGTTCGAGCATCTCTTCAAAACTTTCCTTAAGTGACATGGCTAATGAACAGGCATGGGCCAGCCTCACGATACTTATAGAAAAATTAAAGAAAATAATTGCGCACCATGATCTAATGATAATCCCTGATGATACGTCCTGCTGACAAGATGAGACAATGCCCAAAATTGAGTTCATAAGTAATAGATGAGCATAAACCCTGAGCATAATTAAATCCATCTTTGACTTGTTCATATGTGAAAGATTTAGACTTATTGGTCTAAATGCAAAGAGAAATCATTTAATTAGCTCAATTTTGTGTTTTAACTAATGAAAACTACAGTAAGAATCATATTTTGTCTTGAAAAGTTACCTTTACTACCACACAGTAAATGTAGGTCATTGGTAGCCGTCTTCATTAAAAACTGAGAAATGTGCCTTTTGTTTTGCACCCATTGGGAACTACAAAGGGTATGACAACATTAGCATTGTTAGCAGCTAGCTTTTTGCCAGTGGTGGTATTCTCACCATGCTTCTGATTTGCTTATATTTTATCTGTCACTATTTAACTGTTTCTTGTTGGTGCCAACAAACCAAAGTGCTTCTGCCATATTTAGAAGTGTTGTTTAGACTCCCAATAAAACTGGGTAGTCTGTAAACTACTTCCTTGCTTCTTTCAAAATAAGAGTGTTGAACATAGATCCGTCAGGATGTCACATTGACAACACACGTCTCTATATCTGGGGCTCATATTAAAGGATTAAACTTTAGACTCCAGATACAGGCATATGCTTACAATTCTTCATCTGGGTAATACATTCATCTAATTTTGTCAAAATCTCTCCTAATGGAACAATGTAAAAGTTACATTTCATAAAATAAATTATCTAAAAGACAGTAATTTGTATTTTGATGTTGATACACTGATGCAAATAAAATTACAGAATAGAAGTCTTCAAAAGCTTTTTGGGAATATTATCCCTTTTAAACCTTATCGTTTATATCATTAACAGCTCACACTCGTAATCCTAGCTTGCAAAATGTAAGTTTGAAACTATATTTTCTTCGTAAGAGTGATGGACACCCCTTCAGTTTCCCCCCCTATGACCGACCCTGTTTATCACAAGTAGAAATTTCTGCTCAGTCCCAAATTGTTTTGCCATCTCCTGTAAAAGCGATTGTCTGTTTTTGACCATCTAAACTTTGATACTGGTAACAAGCCCGCGCCTGTTCATAAATTGACGGTCTCCAAGACTCACATTGTATTTTACTTATGAAGGGTTGATGTGATATTAACCCAATAGGATATGTATGAAGTTTTTAAATAATCAGAAGTATATTTTCAGTACTTCAGGCCTGCCAATAGAAAAAAAAAATCCACTATAAAACATACTTGAAATGCTACTTCAGCTCAATGTATCTATTGTTAATGGACCAAAGAGTACACTGTGTGATATCATGAGACGGGATGATTTTAGCTGAAGGAATGTGTAAAATAGCACATCCCACATATCAACAAACTTAATAAATTTTGTCTGAAAAACATTTTATGCCGAGTTTTTTGTTTGTTTGTATATTAGCTTAATTACATCTTCAGGTGAAAAACAAACAGTAGAAACTAACCTATAAAATGTTGTGCTTGTTGGACTGCAAAGGCTCCCCAGCTCTGCTGCAGACGGACAATGAGACAATGCTAACTCCCGGTTACTGCTCCTGGATCCTTTTAATAAATGTGCTCTGCGGTGAACGGGAACAGCTCGGTCATGGTTGGGTTTTCACATCGCTAGAATCAGAGCTGTCTGAAGGTCAAAGCTCTGTAATAATACATCCAGCAGCCTTCAGATTATTTTGGCAGTTCCAGTTAAGTTGTGTAAAAACCCTTCAGATAAGTGACTCTTTTATTTTGCTGCTGTTTCCAAACAGGAAGATGTCATTTCCCACCCTTTTCTTGCCCTTTATTTTTTATTTTTTTTTATGTTGGCAATATAAACTGTAATCCTCTTCTGTCCCAGTTCCCGTTGTTTTTAAACTTTTCAATTATTGTTCTGACTGCATATATGGACAAGTTTACATCAGTAGCTATTTTCTTGATGTGATCTCTCAAATATGAGCACATAAAATCTAACTCACAGGCATCTTTAAGAGGGAAGCTAATAAGTGTGTACACCTCTGTAATCCACCTCTTTGGGTCTGAGTCTAGAATCTGAGCCACTGGCTTTACAAAGTTTCACAATAATTGTAGAGAAGAGTAAAAAAGAGAAGACATGAAAGAGCATGTTATTTCCACCAGAACTAATGAGACTCAAAGTAGGATTTTGCCAGTCATCTGATGTGAAGTTTCTGTTTGATAAGAGGTACATGTGAACATATGAGCCTTCTGATAGAAGTGGTAGAAATGAATATTTAGAAGTGGAACGTCAAAGTAAAGGTCAGGCCATTTTGAACTCGGCATAGTTGAACAAATAACTATTGTGCTAAATATTTAGACACATTTATTCACTGTGTTTTTTTCTGTACGTGTCATATACGCATTAGTATTTCATTCATTCTACTGGAAGGTTTGTAGTTATTCAGTTAAACCCCAGATTATACAAACACATTCCAGATTCGGGTTTGAAATTATCTTTTAATTTGACTAACACTGGAAGGAGCACTGGTATTTTGGGACTGGCCCCACAAGAGACCTGACTCGAATTTGAAAGAGAATCCTGGGAAGGAACAGAAGCAGGATGATGGTTTCTAAGATTTTGGAGCCAACCACCAAAACTAAATTACCAAAAACACCTGTGAAAGCATACTCCAACCTGACCAGCAATTGCAAGAAAGCGTTGATTTCTGTAAAGCCATTCTTTCCCCCCCCCCACTATTTACTGAAAAGTCAATTATTTTTAACATGTCAAAACAGGGACAGGGAAACAATGAATTTATTTTAGCTCAGGGAAACAGTGGGACAGTCAGGTCTCACTGTTTGATTTTTTTTTTTTTTTTTATTTAGACCTGCTCACATTTTCAGTCAATAAAGCTCAATATTTATTGCAATTTTCATACAACAGAATTGTTTAGTAAATTTTCTGATCATTTATTCCTATTTGCCGACCCATCTGGCTGACATCCCCTTCTTTAAATAATTAAAAAAAAGGTTAATTTGCATGAACTTACATTATTTTGTACTATTTGCACCAACATGCATTTATTGGAGTCTTTAATGGCAGAGCAAAAAGCTGGCATGTTTGTCACAGAGAATCAGAGATTTCAGAGTTTGCTATTGTTCCACGAAGATTCAAGAAGAGAGACGGGAGCATCAGAAGAAGTTTCGCTTCACTCTGATCCCATTTTTATTTATTTATTTTTTCTTTTTCCTCAGTTACTGAGTTTCCCAAAGCTTCTTCACATGTAATGCATCTTCAAATGTTCCTCCTCAGGCAGAAGAAGGTCAAAGCTTTACCCGCAGTTTGTGTCATCTTTGGAGTTCAGTATATGGCTATAGCTGTTGGTGACAAACCCTGTCTTGCACATTTTTTGGCTTATGTCTATACAATGAAAATTGTACGTATATTCAATCATCTGGGGGGGAAAAAAATGCATTTATGTTTTAAAGCGAGCAAACCTATATGGCTAAAATGGATCTCCTTTGTAAATTTTGATCCGAGTCAGAGTTCTGCCCAATGTGGGAACTGAGTCCCTGTGCTCATGAAGTCAGAAGTCAAACAGAAACTGGTTCTTTTCAGAGGAAGATTTAATAATTCCTGACATAAACTTCATCTACATTTATATTGGTCTTTATGTTATGGTCCGTGGTGCCAGGCACAATTTTAACTCTTCCATGCATGAATCATAATAAACTCAGGATCTTTTCAGGGTGAAGTGTTTTCAATTATCTTTAGGTATAAAATATGAAATAGTTTCCTTTTCATTTGTTTTTTTTTTTTTAACTTGCAATTCAGGTAAATAGCCTGTAACTAGACTGAAAAATAAGGATGGATGTGACAAATAATACCACACCGAGTGAAACTTACATAAAAATGTGTTCTATAATATGGCCACATAATAGACCATTTTATAATTTCATAAATTTTCCACTGCTGCAGACCCTTCCCCTTGAACTAAGAATTTCAATAACAGTCAGGCCAGAAATTTCAGTAACAAACAGCAAATATATCGTTCACACTGATCTGATGGCAAAGTGTAGCCCACCCAGTTAATAGAGCAGAGAGGTTTCTTACTAAACAAAATCATTATTTGACCTGCATTCTGTATTTACTCAGGTTGTCTTTGTCTGATATTACAATTTCTTAGTCTGAAACATAGCTATACTCTGTACTACACCCCGTCACATAGACAAGAAAATGGCTTTTGATTAGCTGTCTAGAGTGATCACTTTATGCGTGAAAGGGCGACTGCCGTATTTTGGGAAATCCTGGGATAAGGAAAGATTGCTAGAGAGATAAACAATGCATGTTTAAAACTTTTTGTGCCCCTCCCCCAAAAAAACCTCAAAAAATTAAAGCCAGAAGTTGTTTTCAGTTGACCGGGAGAAAGTGGAGTCACTCCAAAGATCTCCAAGTGCTGAGGCTTGATGTTGTGCATGCAGGGCTGACTTTAAATCCTGAGCATCAAAGATACTTTCTGACACGCCCCCTAGTTTGCCACTCATCCCACTTCAGGGACACGTTGCATGTTGCACCACTACCATCTGCAGCATCATTACTTTTAAACTTTCTGCCCTGCAATGCCTCATGGACCTTCTGACAAAACAAAATTCAAGAGCCGCCCTCTGCATCCCTTTTATTTGCGTTAGTGTGTAGCAATCAGAGCAGCCCTCAATGTGAGCCTTAAGTAGGGCGCACAGATTAAGCAAGCTCGTAACAGCAAGACAAAAATGTCAGGTCATGGACCCTTTTTTTTTTTTTTTAAAGGTTCTTACTGGCATCTAATCCTGGAAAAAAAAGGATTGCTGTCATGTCTGTGCCATCATATTAGCATTAACATATGAAGATTAGTATTTTAGCACAAGAAGAAGATTATTCTGACTCCTGCTACACCTTATCTCCCACATGACAGTGCATTAAAAAAAAATCATGTTATATTTTCTAAAACACCAGAATCACATCCCATGGAACACACGCTGTGCCGCTCCAAACATTTAATTATCATCTGCGGCGCTAAATCTGTGCCAGATGTTTCTGTACGCGAGACGCCTGAACCTGTGAAAGACATAAACACGATCATCTTCAGAATGATACAAATATAATCACTCTTTCTTCCACAAGTTACCCAGTCAATAGTCTTTTTCTAATGAAGTGGGATTGTGGCGTGACGAGACTGTCAACAGAGCCGCTCTCACATCGCAACAAGTGGAAGCATTCAAGCTGCTTGTTTGAAGAAAGGCTTGTTTTGTTTTTTTATTCTTTTTTCTTCTTGGGCGCGGGTGGGGGGGGGGGACTGCATGATGAAATAATTGCAACCTCATTTACAATCCCCCCATGTGCAACATTGCTTATATGTTTCCTGCATTTCACAGTGAAACAGAAGAAGCTTTAAATCCTGCTGAAAATTGTTGAGCTCTAACAGAAGCCACAAGAGTTGTTCTGATAAGACCGAGCGAGAGTGTGTGTTCCACGGAGAATGAACATTTTTAAAAAACGTGTCTCAGTCAGCGTATCAAAAACAAGTACACAACATAGCTTGTGGTAAACAATGCATACTGTGCAGAAATGAGTCTCCTGGGGGAATCCAGATTTATAATGTCTGCCTAAAGCACGCGTAAAGGATGAAGGAAAAAATATATATATATGTTTTGGGGTTTTTTTCTGTTTGGATTCAGTTTGTGCACCTGGAGCAGTGATGTTTGCAGAAACCAGATTTCAGTACAATCTGAAATAATATTTTAAGTTGTGACAATAGCCAAATGATGAGTAAAATTCAAGAGCAACTTTTGAGTTCATAGAGAATTAAATAATATAACAAGTTTTTGGACATGTGAGGTTGCACCACTGATTGCTCCTGTAATTTAATGGGCCAAACAGGTGAGGTACTCTCAGTCTGAAACATCAGTCCCACTGCGGACAAAACGTCTGTTTGTATCAAGAAAAGCAAAATGCTGTTAGGGGAGAGGATCAGGGTTTGGTAAATGAATAATTTAAAATTTTCCTCAACTAATTTTGGGGAGAGAAAGTCTTTGGCATGCCTTTTATAAATATCAAAACACTAAATCATTTTATTTCAGACTAAATTGAAGTCCTTGGAGCTATTAAGAGAAAAAAAGAAGGAGAAAAAGTTGAGTGGCAAAAAAAAAAAGCAGAAAAATGTGTCCATTTCTTTCTAAGCACTTGTGGGCACACATGACAAGAAAGTCCAATATATATATATATAGATCTATATATATATATATATTTATTTATTTATTTTTTTTTTTTTCTTGATTTAATAAATTTTTTTAATCCAATTTGATTGAACTTTTTTGTTAAATTTGAACTGTAAGTATTTATCATGATTTTTCTGTTTTCTTTTTTCATCTTTGTTTCAGACATTTTGACAGCCAAACTTTATTGTTGCTACTAAGACTGTTTCAGTGTGAACTTCTTGCTATGTTTCACTGAGTCTCCAGCAGAAAGTTCCATGTTCCTTCCTCTCCGATATACAAAATACAACTTTTACTGGTTTGAAGAACGATTGGCATTCATTAGTATCTTAGCACATTCTGAACTAGACTGTATTTCAAAGCAAAACAAGAGCTGGAGTCTAATACAGAAGAATGTATTTTTTGTGTTGATTGTAGAAAAGCAATTGGTCCTCTCATTTGGGTTGATTGAAATTAGTACATTGTGAAAAGACGGGATGTTTTATTTCATGAATACTTAAAAAAATAATAATCAGGGTGATTATTCATTAAAAAAAAAAAAAAAAGTTACAGCGTTTTACAAAACTGTGTATTTTTGCATTTTTGTTGCTGTACCCAGCATCATAAATAAACATGTAGCATTGATTGAAAACTCCCCACGTTATGATGTCTTTAATTATGGATGGAGTCTGAGCCCCCACAGCAGTTTGAGAGCCACAGCTGCACTGCATCCACAACGATTTAATGGAGCAAGCAAAACGCTGCCTGCTTAAAAACATTTTTTGTCTCTGTACTGATTGAGAAATGAGGCAGCTGACACGTATGTATTTTTTGGTGTGTTGAAGACCTTCTACGTAGCAGACTGTTTACCCACAACCACTGCTGCATTTCCTCACCTCAAAGTGCAACGGTGCAAAAACTCCAGTAACTGATTCAAAAACCCTTTTTCCAGGGTTTAAATAATAATAGTAGTTCAGCTTTGATTGAAGAAAATGAAACTAAGCGATGCAACATTTCAGAAAGGGTTGTAATCAGAAGTCTGATCTGACCCTACAAGGCTTCCTCATGAAAGATTTATCCCCGCTGCGCGCCTCATATCGTTTATCACTTGTTTCCTGTTTATTTTTAAACACCTTCCTCCATAGCTCTGGAGGGTTTTTCAACCAAATGTAAGGGATGTTAGGATGTCACTGGAAGCAAAAACTCCCCCCACTGCATCTTTCTTAAAAGCTGCCATCCAAATGTAATTGTTCTTCGAAGAGAGACACTTTCATGAAAGCGATTTGAGGTTTAAAAATACTCAGAGGTGGAATAGCTCTTTTTTTAGTTTCCGCTAAGAATGCTTTCTGAGCTAAAATAAATTCAAACCACCCCTTTCTTGCTGGAGGCTGTGACATTCATCACAGAAAGGCTCGTGTTTTGGATATCCTTATTACTTCAGACGCGTTTTAGGTGAAAACGGTACCCAACAAATGGGAGGCATAAGTCCCGTGTGCATTCATATTAAAGTAAGAACCTGTTTTCCAAAATAGCAGCTTATAAAAGGAAAGTGGTCTTGTTACCGAGTGGGGAGAGAAAAAAACAAACATTAAAAACAGCTGCATCTCGGTGCGAGTCCGGTAATGTGGAAGGAGTTGGAACTGTTTTACATTTGGTCAGGTTCTTCAGAATAGTTCCATACAAAACTAATTAAAGAGGAATTAATAAAGTAATCCAGACAAAATATTTCAATTTCCAAAGAGTTGCTTTAAGTGTGCAGGTTTACCTTGCTGAATAAAATGTATAAGAAAAATCTAATACTTTTCAAAAATATTTCTTTTTCTCCTGCATGCATCAAGTTTGTTAAACAAAAGTTAATAATCATATTAAGAAATGCAAGGTAAAGAAAAGTGCTGTACATAAATAGATAAAGGTTTTGACTCCAGTTTTTGGTAAAATCTAATAATAAAATGATTTATTGAAGTAGAATGGCTAAAATAAAATCATACCCTAACTGTGCCATAAATCTACTGTCTTTAGCAGATCTTGTATGAAATGCATAGAATTTTTATTTTATTTTATTTATTCATTAAAACAGCAGTCAAAGACAATTTCTCCATATGTGGGGCAGCTGTTTCATATTGTTTGTGTAGACCTAACTAGCAAGAAGTTACATTTTTGTACTAATTCCTGCTACATTGTAGAACAGCGCTCCTCAGATGCAAATAACTCTGCAGCTGAGCATTGTTGGCAAAACAAAGATAAGAAATATGACACTTTTGGAAAATGGGTCCCATGGGTGTAAATATAAAATATATTTTTCTTGAAATGAAGTGGCGCTCCGCAGGAGATGAGCAGAGAGAAATGGGGAAAAAACAAAACTGTTCTGAGTTGATTATCTTTATAAATAGGGAGTCAAATCTCATCACATGCTTGTGGTGCCGCACCAAGAGAGTATGGTAATGAATCAAAAGAAGTCAAACATCAGTATGGCACAAAAGAGTCCTCGGTGCTCAGAGGGTTATCAGACATACTGAGAAGTGCTTAGTCATTGTTTTACTGCTGACTGCCCCATAAAAGAGATAAGTGAAAAATAGCTGCTGTCCTTTCAAACTCGCTATCTATTGTCGCCAGGAATTCTGTGTCGGAGTGAAATCAATTTTTCGGAGTTTTCAAGAGTTAGAAACAGTGTTTGCAAAGTTAACACACAAAACTTCTCAGTTTTACGTACAACCGTTTCGGCGCTGGAAGAATTTTGTTATTTCAGCCTCATAAAAAGTTAAACATTAGGCTCAGAAAGCCAAAATGAACACAAGTGTGTAAGTGTGCATCCAGTCCTCAAACCGCAATGCAGTTTAGTAACTTGCACTCTGCCAAAGATTAAGTCAACTCATAAACGGCAAATTCGGTTGAAAGAAAGCAGTAAATTGAGAGGAAGAGAAACTAAAGCTGGGTTATGTTTTTCTTCTGGGCAGATAAGTGCACTTTATGTTATCCAGCAATTATTAGCTGAACTATTGCTGTTGGGGGATTTTGCAGGGTCTGAATAACTCATCCCCTCTGGGGGGGAAGGAGGGAGGAAAGAAAGTGCTTTATTTTGACTGTAAAGGTCTTAACCTTAAAAATATGACACCCCACTGACCTGACCATGTAGCACAGAAGGACTCTGTTTATTGGTTTTCTTTGGAAGGGCAAACTAGTTCATTACTGCTATCCTGTGCATCAACCGAGAGCTTCTTGTTTGTTCTCTTTGTTGGTTGCTGGAGAGTAGCGAGTACAAGATTATCATAATTCAAGATAGAAGCGAAATCTCCGTTTGCACATGCAGAGCAATTCTAATGATCAATTTTCACTGACGTAAAATTCACCCCAAATTAAATATGTAATTCCGGTGAATGGAAAATGTTAGCTGCAACACGAGGAACTTTGTTTTCAGTAGCTGTATTTTTCCCATTCATTTTATATTTATAATAAACAAGACCACATGAATTCAGTGACTTGCAGACTCCTTATAAGCTTCACTAAATAAAGCAAACACTGTCAACGTGTGACCCAATGTGAGAACCGAATGAAGGAGAAATTGGATCAAGGAAAATAAACGCTAATTCAGAAGGTTGGAAAGACTTCAATGGGAAATAGTCAATGAAATAAAATAATGTTTTCTGTTGCTTGTATAATGTCTGTATATTGTTCAATATTAACCCTGATGACTTTATTTCGACGTCGTCTTTGGCTTTGCAAGGCCAGCTGGATGTTTGAAAGCTCTTGAGGATTGTCAGCTAATTAGTGAAGCATAAAGCCAGAAGCAGCCTTTTGAGAAGCTTTCCTTTGCTGTTTTCACGATTCTGCTCTGTGAAACAGGCAATTGAAAACAAGACAAAAGTTTGTCCAACAAAAACTGATTTTGTTTTTCTTGTCATCTGTTAAAATTGGTTACTCTTTTGTGACGGTTTATTCATCTGATGGGACTGTCTTGTTCTATGTAGTCAAGTTGAAATCAAATTTGTTGGATTTTGCAAATGTGGGCTGGGGCTGCTTGACCTATGACCTCTGGAAATATTTATTATTGCTTTTAAAATCGTAGTGGCACGAGCAAAAATATTTGCTGCACAAATGTTTGACGCCAATTTCATTTGATTTGAAGAAGGTGGGGGGGCAACTTCATGTCATATTTCGGGTTATATTGGAAATTTACTTCTAGATTATTTACATCTAAAATCTTTATCAGAGCTGCAAACAAATGTTGAGTGTTTTGTATGTTTACATTGCATGATTATGCATAGTAGTTTGTATTGTAACTCTTATCAAATGGAATTTTCTCTCTCACAATGTAAACATGTACATATATCAGAGTGCAAATAAAACACACAGTCTCACTTCCCAACTGTTGCATTTTGTAGGTAAACCCACAGTTTTTTTTATTATTACAGACTATATGAATGTCAGTATTTTTTTAATTTTTTATTTATTTTTTTTTTTTACTGAAGCCAGCCTTTGAAGTCAGAAGAAATTTCCAGTTTGTGCTGACATCAAAGACTCGGTATCACCTCAAGGCTTCCTGACACTTTCAGGAGAGACTACAAGGGGATTTTTTCGAATGCAATGTTTCCCAAAAAATTCGCAGCAGTTTCATTATGCACCTTTATTTTAGACAATATTAGTCCATATCATAAAAAGAAGAACATGCAAACAAAGTGCTTTACATTGCACACAGAGAAATCAGGGCTGCACATTGAATTTGTGACATAAATTCCCAAGTGACACAATTTTGAGGCAGGTGTAGATTTAATGAGGTCTCTTATTCTCTTTATAGGTCAAATAAGGTTTTGGTGTGGAGCTTAACGCTCGTTAATGAACGTCTAAAGCGACAAAAACCTACATGTCCACCGAACACTGTTGGGTTATTTCTTCAGCCCAAGAAATTGGGAAATTTCAACCAAATAGTTGGTCTGAAATTACGACCCGGTTTGTTTTGAATATGAGACCAGAACAAGTCTAATTTTTTTCCACATATACATCTGGAGCTGCATAACAACCTGACCAATCTTTACTGAACTACTTCTACTTGAAATAAGAAATGGTAAAACAAATGTGTTTTTTTTTTTTTTTTTTGTGATTTTATTTATAGGCACTTATGAAATTGCAGGATTTTATTTTTTAAATGATTAGTTTTAAATTGCTAACTGATTCTAGTTTTATTACATTTTTTTTGGGCAAATGAACATAGCTGAAATTAGGTATGTCTTTGGCATTTTCTGCCAATTTTTAATTGTCTTATAACTTTTACCAAACCTAATTTTATTTTCTGTTTTATCATTTATCTACCTGTGCTGTTGAGATTGTTGTGAATGAACTTTGTCCTGACTTCAGCTAAAAACAGGAAAAGTGGAAGAAGTACATATGTTAATCTGTTAGTCTTTTGCAACTCGGAAGATTAATTTACTTTTTCTGCAAACTTTCAGTGATAATGTAAAAAAAAAAAAAAAAAAAAAAAAAAGGCAGGTAAAAAAACTGTTATTGATGACATCTTCAAAGAACCTCACGTCCAAAAATATGAAAGTTTAAACTGTATTTCCAGTTATTTTAGATTAATCTATATGTAACCGACGGCATCTGTTGGTGCTCCACCCCTCTTATTGAAGGAGGAACTCATAACAGTGGGTGTTGCATGGTGAGAAATATTTGTCAGAGCTCTGGGTGCTGCTTTTATACTGAAAGTTTGCAGCAGGGAGAAATTCTGCAACATGGCACGCAAAAAATTCAGATTCTTAAGAAAACGTGCGTAGGCATCTCATTGCACGTTACCTTTGTAAATCCGGATTTGCGGTGAATTGGGCGCAGCTGCACATGCATTTCATGACTCAATCGCCCCTAAAAGTATGTAAATACCCGGAAGGCTCCCATCATGTGTCTGAATAATAACAGCCCCTGCTTGTAGTCTGTTTCCGACTGCTAGTAATAATATGGCACGCTAGGTCACCTTACAGAAAATAAAAGCAATAACATTGAAAGCAAAGTACTTACCATCAAAGGCAAAAAAAAAAGATTTTAGAGAGTGAAATTTTACTCTGAGGCGTTGCTCAAAGTGAAAATGCTTGTTTGAATAGATGAGTTTTCAGCCACAATTTAAAAAGAGACTCCATAGTTTCAAGAAATCATGTGTTAAACCAGGCTAACATTTGTTGTGTACATTTATCATCACTTAGAAGTTGCACGTTTACAAAACTGACATTTTTTTTCCTATTCACAGAAGAGCATTCACTTACAAGTGGTGCAGTCGGCATCTCCTATCATTAAATTAAATTGCAATTTCATTTCTGTCGGCTCATCTGCAGTATTAGGGATACGCATCTGGGCAATGTATGAATGACGGAGATATTCCCGACAGTCAGCCATTTCCTGCTGAAATGCTCTGGATTAAAGGAATCCCAGCGTAATGACAACTTGAACCGGCATTGGTAATGAACAGCTTCTTCATTACCAACAATGCTGGGTCCCGGTCTGCACAGAGCTGATCACTCTGGGCAACCTGAAGCAGTCCGATCTCTGAAAATTAGGTCCCTCTGAATCATTCCGTTGATATCCTCCATCAGAGTCAAAGCTGCCACCGTTCCATAATTATGTGTAGTTTTGCGAGGCAATTTATGTGTGGTTGTGATTGTCTACACCTTATCCACCTAAGAGTAATCAAACCTGACCTATTTGCAGTTACTGTGTGCGGTTTATGTCTGTGTTTTATTTGAATTTCAGACTGAATAGCATTGGTTTTAATAACTGGAGCTTTAGGTGTCATATGTATAAACTCATACACTTTTTATGTTGAACTAGTCGAGTAACGTGACTTTTGTCGAACTTGCTGGCAGCAGTAAGTGAACCACTACATTGACAGTCAGGTTGTTTTCCTTTTTAATTTAGATCTTTTTAATAGTTAATTGATCTCTATTGCCAATGAATTGCATGTGTTTGTTTTCTTCTACATTTAAAAAATAACCAAAAGCATTCATAAAAAAAAGTGTTTGAAGTAATACAGCTGAAGCCTGTGTTAGCCAATCAAACCAAACTGGGCTGTTCTTAACTCAGCAGATCTTACACAGTAAAAATCACATTTAATATTACAGTAATAAGATTCAACTGATAAGAAACACATGGAGTTTTGGTACAAAGCCTCTAATGTCCCTCTGGTTTTTATCCCCACAGATTACTTGGTTTCTTCTTGAATTCACAAGAATCCGCACTATCTTGCTTTCTTGTCACATGCTAAACCCCTTTGTTTACTGCATACAAAGCAAATGCATCTACATAATGAAAAGTGAGTTATCATTCGTTTTCAATAAGGTGCCAGAATGAAAGGCTCTGCCTCGGCCCTTTTCTCTCCCACACTGCTGCGTTCCGACACGCCTCTCTCTCCAGCTGCCCTGGTGCACTAGGCAATGAAAGAAAAGATACCTACGAGGTGAATAAAAAGGGTAATACCCACTTCAAACACCTCTTCCCACTAATCCCTACATGCTCTCAAACTTCACACAGCGAAAGTGTATAGCGCTGACACCTGAATGCTTACGCTACCCACTCAGAAAGCCTTTCCAAAACAGATTTCACTACTGAGGAGTAACTAGAGGCTTGAGGGAGAAGAGATTATTCATTCAGGGAAAAAAAGAAAGTATGTCGGCACTTTCGCCCAGCGTGTGATTCTCCACAGACACGAGTGCTTTGAAAAATCAACTTCCCGTACAGACGGATGCAATTGTTGCTTACCGTCATCTGATGCTTGGTATTGGCTGCATACAATGCAGCTTTGCACTGCTCTGTGCTTGGAAGGCTGTGTAGGCATCCACTTACGAGTGTCAATTTCCAATATGAGCAAATATTCCTTTAAAGTGCTTTTAGCATTTATTTAATAAATTATCATCTCCGGGTAGCAAGAAATGGACAATACTACACACTATTAGGGCCCTTTGAGAAAACTCAAGTTAAAAATACCAAGCCCATTTTATAGTGCAACAATAATTGTTTAATCTAGTAAAGTTTTAAAACCGTTAGTGTAAATTAATCTTTTATTACAGTGTAAATAAGAAATTGTTAATACTTTGCCTGGTGAAATAAAAGTTTAACCACAAAACCTCCATGATAAAAAAACCCCCACACTGTCATAGTTTTTTGGTTTGAAAAAATATATAGATATTTATTTTTTTTATGATCCTTAGTACGTAAGACATGAGCCTATGTGTCTTTTATACGTAGGTCTTATACATAAAAACACACATTTTTAGTTTTCTGTTTTGGAAAAAAAATATATAAAACATGTTTTTCAATACTTAAGACATGAGTCTATGTGTCTTTTAATTTGCTATACCATCTGCTTAAAATTAGGTCGAATGTTTGTTTTATCTTGTATTGTAAAAACTACAAGTGTGGACATTTGTATTCAAGAGTAAATCCTTCAGGGTTTTTTCCTCATTTGATGCAATTGAGGCACAATGGCATTTTAACTAACATTTCAAAAGATCTCCCCAAAAACACTAAAAACCTACCACACTGTAAAAAAGCATTTTTTTTAATATATGCCACTATAGATACATTTGCAGTGTTCTCCATACGTATTGGCACCTCTGTTGAAGTTAGTCAGCAGGTTTTGTGTTTTTAGTAACCTGTTCTCTCTGCTCCAGTGAGGTCTTTCTCTTGCTAGTTTCTGAGATTCAACTTCTCTTTGTGAAAGTTTGCAGGAACTCCATAGAAGAGTTCAGCTTTCTTGAGATATTTTAAAAGGATATGACCATGACAGCTCCTCTGATATTGATAGTACAAATGTTGATTGTGCTCCACTTCAGCTGCATTCAGAAGTCAGATTCTTGGTCTGCCTGACATTGAGAAGCTCCTACTTGGAGAGAAATGTAAGATGAAAAACTGACAGAGAGAGGAAGAAAAAAAAAGCAAGCTCTTCTACTAAGCAAAAATCAAAATAGCAACATAAAAATAAAAAAATATGTTTTAAAGCAAAGCAACAACCAGCTTGTTAGACCTTCAGTTCAGATTTGTATGCAACACTTGAGAATCTTTTATCTTATTCTACTTTGGGGAATTGTTTAACTTAGCCATGTTGAAGGCTTTTTGAGCCTTCAACATGGCTATGCCACAGCAATTCACATTCAAGTCTAGACTTGATCAAGGCCAGTCCAAAACATTCAGGGTTTTTTTTCTTTTTCTTTTTTTATTGCCATTCAGTGATGGAGTTGCTGCCGAGCTTTTGGATCCTTGTCCTTCTGCATAAAACAAGTTGAGGTGAATTTGAGGTCACAAATTGAGAACCTGCTGGATTTTCTGGTAAACTATAAACTTCATAATTAAATTGATCCTTGTGGAATTCTGCGAGTGTTGATTTTATTCATTTACCCAAAAAAAGCAACTAATAGTATTTGAAATAAGTTCTACCACAAATATATGAAGCTAGCCAAGTGTTACAATTAAGTAATATGATTATTGTCAAAGTTGGTGAAGAATTGAATTATCAATACAGTGTTGTCATATATAACCAGATTGGTGTGAACCCTAAAATCAATTTTGAAAGAAATACATAAGTAATTGATAACATATGACCTTTTCCCAAAAAATAGCAACATAGCGATTGCTCTGTAGATGTCAGGTAATGTGTTAGTTAATATATTCTCTTTAATAAATATATTGACATTGCATTCTAGGACTTTCAGGAGAACATACCAAAAAAAAAGAAAGAGAATTCCATTATAAAACATTGCCTATGTTTTATTTTTTGGTTGTGGTTTTGAGAAACTTAAATAAAGCAAATGGCCAAGGTTAGGTTAAGCTGCCACTTAATACAGATTATGTCATCTTCATCTTGCTCCTGGTTGGATGTTATAATGATAACATTAGAAAAGAGTGGCTAATCCAGCTCACAAATGAGATGATACTTAATCTCACACAAAGTTATTCAGGAAAAATGTGTTGCAGATTTAGCTTCCGTGTCCTCTCAAAAGCTGCGAGAGTCATTCATTTCATTTCTGAGCCCCAATTTCTTTGCCGACTCCCAACACGAACCCCCGTTTGATCATTCTGGGCACGCTTCACTTTGTTCACTCCTCGCCTGATTCCATTTTCTCTCCGGTGTCCCTTACCGGAGCTCATGTTGCTCTTAGGGTCACCTGGGTTCACGGACCTGCTTCAGCATCAGACCAAGAGGCAGCTTAACAAACACGGTTGTTTATTCACATGTACTGGTAAAAGATCTTAGGGTTGACGCCATCTAATTGGACTGGATCCTGACGCGAACACACGCAGCACGGCGCTGTGGGGAGTTGCAGCTTGGGGAAGTGACCAAAACACAATCAAAAAAGATGAGGTTCTTAGAGAGGATGACAAATTTTACTCTTCAACCCTCAGCTCCCATCTGCTGCTCCTACCCAATGGTTCTCATTTGTCAGAGCATTCATAAATGTGTGTAGCAAACGTGTAAATGTAATGCGATGTGGCAACAGCAGCCTTGCATTTGTCAAACATTTTGTGTTTCTATCATGGCCAGGCGCAGAGAACACCCACACAGACATTTCCCATGTGGGAAATCCTGTCACACAGAGGCAGAAAAATTATTTCTCTGAGGCAGGAAGGGAGACGTAAATGATGGTGTTGATGCAGAATAAACAATTATTATTTAACAGCTGACATAATGGGGTTATTAGAGGCTGGTCTATCAACTGTTGCGTTTGCTCGATGGATGGATGGAACAAAATGGACACGGATTTGAGAATGTTTGAGGCAGGGAGGAGGGTCAGATTTCAATGAATCATGATCGATGCTATAAATCACTTACATAAGTCAGGTCGTGAATATTAGCGGCAACATCCCATGCTGCACCACTTACTGCTGAGCTATTCCGCTCAATAGAAACCAAGCATAATGTCAAATTGTTTGCATCAACAAATGATAAAAATGTTTCTGTTGAAGCAATTGCTACTTGTTGACAATTAGAACTTGTAGTCTCCGAAATAGATTTGCCAATGGCTCTGTCCCATTGTTTATAGCCTATAGGAAAGTTGTGAATCATCAATTTAAGATTATCAAAGACACTCTTGAAATAGAGTTGGAACTAATCTTTTTTTTTTTTTTTTTTTATGCTATGCACTGTTTCAGACACTGCTGGAAAAAAGGCTATTCTTATTTTTTTCCCTGCTTCCATTCAGTCCAGTCACATTATGATAAAACGAATGTGGATAATCGTTTGCAGTTTGGAAAGAACCTGGGCTTGTGTTCTCTGACATTCCTCTCAGCATGAAAACGAGTCTTTGATCCAAGCAAAACATACACCAGACAGACCAATAAGCGAGTCTCGCATGCACATGTAGCCGCACTTCGCAATCATCGTGACAAACATGTGCATCTCTGACTTCTGTTTGGACCTTTGAGTCTCCCTGAACATTTGAACCTTGCTTTGTTTTGATCCTTAGGGGTTCATTCGGGCTAATCTGCTTGATTTTCTCCTGTGATAAATAAGAGGATGAAACGAAGTCATGTTTGTGCTCCAAAGACTAAAATGATTTGGATGGATTTTTGATTACCATCTCTTTAACTTCAAGTGCAGCCAGTAGAAATGGTCTGGGTAGAACAGCAGTAAATCAATGCTGCCCTCTTGTGGTATTAAAACATTCCTTCTTTTTTTTTTTTTTTTTTTTTTCCCCAATTCCATCCATCTACGAATCTCTTGCCACAGGCTTTTAATTAATAATGCTGATTTAACAGTTCAGTTTTTTACAAGCGTAATACTTAAATAAATAAAAAAAATAAATAAATAATGACACTATAATTCTCAGTAACATGCTGCTGTTATGCCCCAAGTGTTAAAATGTAGCAGCTCAAGTGCTTGCAGTCATTCATAAGCACCCTCCAAGGAAGCAATTAACCCTTAACTCTTGACCCAGTTCCTTTAAAACCTCCTTTTTATGTAGAATTTTTTACTGAGGTCCAAAAGGTAATTTCTTCTGATACATTCCACCTCCCCATCTATCTCTTTCACCCACCCCACATCGTTCTGTTTCTTCTAAAACAGGAAGAATAAAAGAAAAAAAAGAACAACTTTCTTTTAAGTGTTCACCAAAAATAACAATAATAATAATAATGCCTGTCAGGTTCAATGTGTCTGTTCTGTTTAAACTGCCTGTTCACTGAATACACAGAGAGTTCTGTCTTATTTTCTACAGCTCTCACCTTCTGGAGCCTCTGACTCTTTGACCTGTGCATCGGGTGGACTGGCGATTTCATGGAAGAAAAAAAAAACAGCAAGCAGTGTCTGATCTTTGCAGCTTTCTCACCAAGGATGTTTTATTTCAGAAATTTTGCAGCTGAAATCCTACGACAGCATGATGGCAAGGTAAAAGTAAGATTTCAGATGAGGTTTTGCACCCTGGAAATAGGGGATTTTATTACCTACTTCGCTTTTATGACCTTATTAATATGGTAATTTCAAATCCTTTCAGAAATCTTTGACTAGTTTGAAGTCAAAATTTTGGTTTGGATGGAAAATGCTGAAGCATAAATCAGGAATGATTTATGCTTCAGCATAATCATTCCTGTGTGTATTGCAAAATGGTATTGCTGTGTATTGCAAAATGGTCTTTCCTCTATGCTATGTCTTGGTTAGCGTGTCTGTCAAACTGTGAGCCGTGTCCTGTGTTTTTCATGTTTCAACTGGGATGAAACCTTAATATTGGTTTTATACTCTACCATTCTTCACTGGTAGAGTCCATGTTTACTTGGGTTCGAGTAAAGCAGAAGGTTTTTGTACATTTTCACTGAAATGTCTGAAATCACTCAAAGCTCTATTCAGCAGTAAGACCTCCTTTTGCAAACAGACATGACAATATCTGTGCTTAAAAAAAATTCACCAAGTTTTGCTTTTGATGTGACGTTTTGGGATGTTTTTTCCAGCCAAGGCAACCACATCCAAATAATCTTTGTCCACCTCTAACCACCAAATTTCTGTCATTAGCAAATAAACAAATGGTAACAGTTTGCATTACTGGACCCACTATCATACAGTAGAATAAGCTAATTCATTCACAAGACAGTTTGGGGTTTTTTTTGCACAAAACATGCATGTTCAGTCCAGAATGATGTTAAAACAATAACAAAGAGTTGTGCACATCCAAAAGATATGAAAAAGCTTCATAACATTTGGCAAAGCATCCTATTACAATGTGAAAGTGTTTGCAGTCTATCCGATTTAGCACCAGCCCATGGCCTTGCCAGGGTCATCATTTATTTAAACCCAGGCAGCTCTGTGATCTAACATGGAATTAATGAATTTATAAACAGCAGATGCAAGTTTCCAGAGTCGTCTCCCAGATTAATGTAACGCTGTTTAGTCTCTGTTACTGTTGAACACCAGCAAACATTTTTATGCAAATAAGTGCTGAATGTAGACAGCGTGTCCTCGAGTAAAACACAAAGTAGCGTGATAAACTGCACAAAGTGACTCCCTAGTAGGCCTTCATAAAGCACTGACGGTGCACTTTGTCTTTTGTTGCAGTCACACTAATAGCGAGCACACAGTGCCTTTCAAAGATATTTCCCTGAAACTATTTCACATTTAGTTTTGTTACAGCCACAATTGCCAGGGTCTGTTTTTGTAATTGTACATAATCCGAAACAAAGCATTTCTTTTCAAAAAGATTTACAAAATTCTAAATGAAACTGTATGTGTTTATATTCGTCCGTCTTTACTCTTAAACCCCAACATGAAATTCTTCTCAACTAACGGCCGTCAGGTCAGGTCGGGGGTACAGTTGGAAAAAAAAAAGAAACCTCATGCATCACCTTGAACATAAAATGAAATTTAGTGTCAGTATCATGCTGTGAGGATCTATTGCTTTAGCATGGACATGCTAAAAC
This sequence comes from Alfaro cultratus, assembly GCA_903066825.1. NCBI lineage: Eukaryota > Metazoa > Chordata > Actinopteri > Cyprinodontiformes > Poeciliidae > Alfaro > Alfaro cultratus. The sequence goes on from CAEFZX010007096.1 coordinate 47,646, forward strand.
AGGAAGCATTTAGATCAATACAACAATATTTTAATCAATGTGTCAGGATGGAATAGTCAAAGTCCAGCTTAGAATCTATGGAAAAACTTGAAAGTTGATCACATATTTTCTCCATTCAATGTGACCGACTATAAAAGAACAGACGAAACTTTTGTCTCTGTATATGCAATACATATTGCTCATGTATTTCAGGAGCAATATAGCCTGAAATACATGCAGCTATAATTGCAAAAGAAAAACACATACTGTAAAACCGCAACATCTTATGTACAAAGTATTTCTGGTCTAGTTTCTGGTGCAAATGTCTTGGTACACTTGAAATAAGAAACTAGCTCATAAGTAACTTTTCAGTAAGATATAAGTAAGTAATTCCCTACCATTGATGAGAGAGTACTAGTTCCACTGGCAGATTAATTCCAGACATTTTTCCAGAAATCTTTTGTTATAAGTGAAATGATCTGCCACTGGAAGAAGTAGTTCACGTGCAATAAGGTATTTGCACTGGAAACTAGACCAAAACTACTTGGTAATACGTTATGATTCTGCAGTGTTTTAAACATGTGTGCCTAGTCACTTAGAAAAATCTAATTTACGGAAACCGAAGTGTTTGCAGTCAGGTTGGGACAAAAAAGTGTCTTGAATTACTATAAGAAAAACCACTTTCTCCAAATGAATCTGGTGGAACTGTGCTACTTCTAAATGTCTGAGTGTAAAAATAACAAGCATGCTCTGGAACTGTAAAGTAGTGGCACAAATCAAGCTTATTGCAAAAGGCTAATATGGCAAAATGGCCCATATCTGCACTTTAAAAACATTCCTGATCTGTATTCTATTTTAACAAGCATAAGGTTTGTTTGAAAATACACTGATAGTGATGTTGCATGTTTATTTAATAAGATTGTATTTACCTATATATTTGACATCCTCATTTGTCATACTGTAAATTCTGTGTTGAGTGTTTATTTTTACACCGCTGCATCTAACATTTACAGTCAAAATTGATTGTCTTATTGATCAGTTTTGACTGTGTGGCATTAAAAAATAATAAAAGAAGGAACATGAACTTGAGCGAAGCTTCGAAGAGCATTGATTTTTTAATCCTTGATTTCAAATATCACGTTCCAGGCGTTTTCCTAATTCCTCCTCAGTGATTGCTGGAATAAAGAACCCATCACTTAAAATCAGCAAAGCATGTAGAGAAAAACAAACAGAATTGATAGATAAATGGAGAGATGACTAATTTCTTTATACCTCATCTCTAAGGATTCAACAGTCCTTGTGATCCAGAACAACTTTAATTGTGGTCGATAGTTCTCCAGCCTTTCTGAATGTCTTTCAGAAAATGTCGGCTGTCATTTTTTGTGTTTTCAGTCCAGCCTTTGTTCCAGACTAAGGCAGCATATTGTGGTGAGAGTGTGCCAAAAATGAAAGAGAAGTAAACATGAGAGAGACAAAACAGAAAGTCATTCCTTTAAAAAACAAACAAAAAACATCCACAACACTTCAGTGAATTTTAGTGAGACTGTCTGTGATAGGACATATTTGGAGCAACTTTTTACTTGCAGAAATCTGAAAAATGCAGAATTAATTTAGATTTTCTTCCCCTTGTTCTGCAGCTACAGCTTCACATTTTTTACCAGCGTTGGCCTCTCAGAGTTGAGAGCCCAATTTAAGCATTGAGCCGTTTCTGAAATTATCAGATGTGTTTAAAAAAAACATCATTGAGTTTTTGAACTAAAATATTCAGACTTGCATTTAAGTGGCTTACAGATTAAAACAAAGAACAAGAAATGGACAATTTTGTTAAAAGTAATAGAATATTGAACAGTCAAAAGAGAGACTTTCAAGTGAACTTTATTAATAAAGACATAAAAAAACAACGTGCCCCTCCAAATAAAATTCTTGTTTTTCAATCATCCCCATCTCCACAGGTCAATAACATCCAGCTCCTACACATACAGTCTGTTTCTACAGATAATCACTCCCAGAAGTTCACTGATTATGTGTTAGGATGCCACCTTTTGTCATGTGGTGGAGTGGTGGGGCGGTGAGGCAGACGCTTGAGACCCAGGTAGGATGAATGTAAAAGAATATTTAATGACGACAAACCAGGAGATAAACCGTCCACAACCGGGGCAGCACTGTTGAGCGGGAAACAGGAGGCTCACTACAGGTAGCACTCGGCACACGAATGGACATAAGTAAAAACTGGTGACATCAGACGACTAACTCAGACAAGGACCCGACGAGGAATACAGGACACAGGTGGAACTAAATACACAGGGAGATAATCACAGGACGAGACACACCTGGGAAACAATCAAGGGGAGGACAGGACAACGGAGAGCACAGGAACACAGAAATAGAAATAAATACACAGAAAAACTTGAAACTAAGCACAGGAAAAACACAGAACCTGACACCTTTCCAACAGGTCCAGTCTGGAATTATCCTCATTACCAAAGAGTCAAAAGTTAACTCTTAGTAGCATTATAAGAAAGTGTAAGAGATTGGAAATTAAAGCAGATGCTGAGGCTCACACGCATAAAGGTCACCATCTGTCTGCGTTGTCAGTAGATACAGACATCCGAAAATCACTTTGATTTCAGATTAACTCAAGAATTGACCATGCAGAGCTTCCAGGAATGGATTTTCATGACTGAGCAGAAGCATCCAAGCTAAACATCATCAAGGGCAGTGCAAAGTGTTGGCTGCAGTAGCATGGAGCTTGCCTCCAATGGATTCTAAAATAGTAGAGATGTGTACTCTCTACTTGCCTGACTTCACCAAGTAATATGTGAAGTTGGCTGCAGAAAGAATTGTGAAGTTAGACTGTTTTCTTAGGGGTTCTGTTCCACGCACCCAACTTTATGGAATAGTTTGCGGATGGCTGCTTTCTTCTTTAACATCACTGTGCATCCGTGCATGAGGCAAGGTCCTTACGTAAATGAGCAAGAATGGTATAGAAGAACTTGACTGGCCAGGAACAACGTCCTATTAAATCCTGTGGATTAAGAATAGGGAGCCACTAGAGCTCGTGTTTGTCAAGGCAACCAAGCACAAACATTTGGTGATATAGTGTACTTAGAAGCAAAATCCAAAGAAAAGAGAGATGTTTCTAAGCTTTCTGATGGGTACTGTAAATCCCGAGGCTGATGCAGAGTTTCACTAAAACAGAACTAATCCACTGTCCCACAGCACTAACCTGGAGGAACAATCAGTTCTAGGAACAATGCTGCAGGCCTCACAGTAAAATAAAATAATTCAAGCTACAACGCTGAAGTCCCCAGAAATTTTCACAACTTCCCCAACAAGTCTGCTAAAACTCCTCCTTTCTTAAATTTAGAAAAACCACCTGATAGCACAGCAAATTCAGTCCACATGCAATTGAATTTTATTTGCTTGGAAATACAAGTTGAAAACAAAGCCGGAATGGGGCTGTCTCTGTGCTGTTTCTTACTCACCGCCAAAGTTAAATTGGCAACAGTGAGTTAATCCCTTTATTTAAAACTCTTACTCTGAAGTGGCAGAATAAAAACATCTGCATTAAGAATTCATTTGTCACGTATTCCCAGCCATTCAAATGAGCAATTTTGTGATCATAACATTTTGATGTCATAAACACTAGTGAGCTGAAAAGCTCAGGAGCATTATCTGTTGGATTAAAAGGTTCATTTAGCCTTTTTTAGCCTTTTGAGAGACCAATTATGAAGTCAGTCTCTCAAAATCTTGGTGAGTGGTTTAAAAGTTGAGGACAAAGACTATATTGTGGGGCGCTGTACTGAGTTTTTGGACGTTTTTAGAGGGTTGCAAAATAATGGACATTTTCTAATTCCAGTTGAATTTATGGAAGTGTTTTGAAATAAATTGGAAATTTTAAATAGCTTGGGCCTTTTCATCATGGGTGAAATGTGTCTTAGCACAATCTAGACTGAAGCAACCAGAATTCATGCAAGTACACATGAATATATTTAATCACATACCCTTGCCATATTGTTTTTCTCAGGGTGATTCAGGCCCTGCCATGGACTTCTTTATCAAACATATAGTTAGAATAGATACTTTATTTTTTTTCTTTATTTCTGGTGACGGTGGATGTCATTTCACCTTATCTATAAATGCAAGGGTCTAGGGTTGAGTAATATTTTATTATTGCAAAGAATTGCTGGTTATGACTCAGAAAAATGGTTTTCCATTGCATCAGTAGCGTTTTAATTGCAGTAGCTCCCTTCAGTCTCATTTGCTCCCCTGCGAGATGTTCCAGTTAATGAGCACAGTGATTGAGTGCTGATGACATGGACACCTTAAGATTACTGTATGACTCATTACTCCTTTAAATTTTCGACAAGAAGAAATTAGATTAATATACTTCACTCTGATTTACTTCCTTTTTCAGTTGTGCATTGTGTAATACAGGAAGTATTTTTTTTTAAAGAGGGTTAGCTGTAAAGTTTAGTTTTTTCCATAAACCTTTAAGACATGTTTTTTTTTTTTTCTTATTACCTTTAGTATCTTCAACTTTTTTTCATTTTCAGGTATATTTAAATAATTCCAGTCTTTCCATTAGCTGTACTGTTTTATTACTCTTGGTTTTTTTCCCAGAACATGTAGCGAGTCATCTGACATGGAAAAATTTGTGAAGGCAATACATTTTCATGACATCAAGATATAATTATTTCAAAAGCAAGCGTTTGGGAGAGATGGTACATTCTTTTGCTAAAGTATTTTATTATATTTTTTTTAATTGATCCGAATTAAGATCATAGTATGTCATCATATGGCATATTATGAGTCTGTGGTATAAATTTTACATCCAGGAATAAAATGCATGTAAAACTAGTTATAAACTAAGTTATAATTTTAGTTGTAAAATTCTAAAAATATATTAAAACTCCAATGGAACAGAAACTATTATTTACAAAAACATATCAACGTGCTAAACGGTTGAAAGTATAACATAGGAGTTTTATCTAGAGTTTTTATTTTATTTAAATATAAAGAAAGCAGGTTGATACTTGTCTTGTTCACTTCATTTCATTCTTAAAGTTCTTTGTGAAGCATTTTCATTTATCTCTGTCATGAATGGGTGACGCCCTTAATTTATGCAGTTTTATGATGCTCCACATGATGGCGAGCGCCGGCGTGATGAGCGTAAGATGCCCTGATTTACTACTTCAGCATCAGCTCCAGCCTGAGGACAGGTTTCTGTACAATAAAACCGGAAATTAGATGTTTTTACCTTCAAAATAAAGGTAACATCAACTTATTTTGACAGGAGAGAATGTGTGCGGACATTATAAGGTGAGTATTGGACTTGTATAAACCATTTTGGTCTTTTGGTTAACATAGTGTTGTGGCTCACAAAGATAGAAGAAACACTTTGAGTTTCTTTAATGATAGCAGATACAGTTTGAGTCTGACTAAAGGCCTATATAGAGCTCTTGTAACTACTATTAATCAATATCTTGTAGTAGTAGGGTTTTATAGTTTATGTTTCAAATGTATGCATTATTCTATGTCATAATATTTTTTCTTGCCTCTCCAATTTAAGTTTAGGTGATTATATCTTGTAGAATGTGAGTTGATATTTACATTTCCTTTTTGTGTATATGTTTAGAGAGTGGTGGCCAAGCCTACTTTCTGTTATATGTTTATGTGAAATGGGAGTTATGTTTTTCTTTTCCTTAGTTCACCTAGTCCCTGACTTACTTTGAAAATGGTGCTGCTCATTTTGTACTGGTATTCCATAATGGCAATCACATCTAAACAAGAAGTGGGTGGTATGTTCAAAGAGTAGGAAGAAAAAGTTGCTTTATTATGGGGGGGATTGATTACTAACTAATAATTTAATTACAAACTGTTATGCCATTTCTATAACGTTGTTTTCTAAAATAAAAACAACCTGCATAAGTTATTACGCTATACGTAATTATAACTATAATATAACCTTCAAAGTTCATGTTTATTAATAAATGATACGAATGAATGTTTAAGTGTAATTAGAATTACTAGGTACGCTACTTTATTTTGAAAAGCCCGGCCCATGCCTCGTTTATGATTGCGTCACAGTTGACGCCGGTGCCGAGTGGCCCATTGAGCCCAATCTTTAAATAGGAATAATACTCCTGCGTACAGTTGCGGCAGCCTGCTGGCCTGGATATTTTAGTATTTTCTCTGTCTCTGAACCTCAGCAATAAATTCCAGGATGCCTTCAAATAAAAACATGCAAGGTAAAGAAGAAAAGCGACTCGGAATTATTTTTTTATTTAGATTTTGGTTGTCTGCCACTAGCTAAAGCTTTGAGTCTTTACAATAGAGTGTCGCAGGCCGACTGGCTGCATTATTGCACTTATGGTTGGAATAACCTTAACCTTCCTTTTGTGCTTAGGTGGGAAAGCTTTCGGTCTGTTGAAGGAGCAGCAGAGGCAGAAACTGGAGGAAATAAATAAGGTAGGAGTGTAGTCTTTCTGCGAGCCTCTCTAACAGCATCTGAGTTAATGAGGTCGTGTACACTTGACTTGGCATTGGCCTTGTTTTTGAACGTGCAGCAGCCGCGGCGGCTTGCTGAGGATTCACGGCAGAGGAGCCTCTTCACCGCCCATATGACTGATGAATTCCTGGAACATAGTTCATATTTGAGTGTAGCGGGCCGCTGCAATAACAGTAATTCATTTTTATAGATTTATTGCCACCTTGTAGCGTCTTGGCACTTGTTGAATGGCCGCATACCTTCGCACATGAGATGCCTTTGGGAACTGTTCCCCTCTGACCCGATCACATCGATCTGTTGTAGCTGCTCTGCCTTCTCCCTCCTTCCCATCATGGTAGAACAGGTGTCCGAATGGGCTCTTTGTTTCGCGCCTAGGCCTGTTCTCGTCAGATATCTGCAGTGGCCCCTCAGATTAACCCGATTTTCCCATAATCTGTGCTTCCCTCCTTTATACACCCTGGCCTGTCGCCTGTTATCAGCTCACCGCTGCAGCAGCCGCATGGAAAAGAGTCGCTGCAGCTTGTTAGGTTTTACTGCACGGCACTCCTTGTTCCCGTTATCTGAAGATAACGCGTTCTTTGTTTGGTAATTAGAGAAATGGGAGGTGAGATGACCCCAGGGGGCCCAATGGCTCTTCCTTTTGGGATCTGATAATAACGCAAAACGTGCTCGGTATCTGTCTCATTTTTACAGTACAGAAGGACAAATGTATTAGGATATTAACAGTGCCTTCCAAAAGTATTCATACTTTCTGTTTCAACCAGAAAAAAAATCAATGTTTTAGTAAGCTCTTATGTGGTAGACCAACACAAAGAAGAAAAAGATGTGTGCTTTTTTGATTTATGTTCAAGCTAAAAGTATGCAACATGTCCTCAAATCCTCCAAATCAAAGATTTTGCTATATTTACAGCTGCAACACTTTATTGGACATCACTCTACAAGATTTGCACACCTAACTCTGAAATGTTTTATGTTCTTCCTTGGAAAAATGCCTCAATCTCCTGCAGATTTCATAAAGAGTGTCTGTCAACATCAATACAGATTATGAACTTGATTTTGCTCTGTCTCGGTTTATTCAGACACAATACGATGCTTTGATCTCAACCACCCCATGCCAGGTTTTGCTGTATGTTTAGACTGCTTGTTCTGCTGGAAGGCAGGCCTCCAACCTAGTCTGAAATCTGCCATCGCCAAACTGGTTTCCTTCCAGTGTCGCCTTGTTTTTAGCTCCATCCATCTTCCTATCAACTCTGACCAGCTTGTCCATCATATCTGAAGAAAAGTTCCCCCACACTATGATGCCGCCTCCATCATGTTTCACCACAGTGATGGTGTGTTTAAGATCATGTGCACAAGGTTTTCTGTTATTTGGCACATTGTCCAAAAAGAGTGGAAAAACTCTGGTGCATTTGTGTCCCATCTGACCAGAGCTCATTCTTCCACATGACTTTCTTGTCCCCTACTTGGCCTGTGCAAAACTGCAAAAATATTGTTCTTTCATGACTGGCTCTTCCATAAAACCCAGCATTTGTGAATGCATAACTTGGTCATTTTGACATATTCTCCCACCTGAGCTATGCATCTCTGCTGCTCCTCTAATTACCATTGTACGTGCTTTTCTAGCTAATTAACTTTGTTATTGTTGTTTTATAACCTTGCTTTGCTATAAACTTCTCCCTGATCTGTCTGGGTTGTATAACAGTCTTCATGATCCACTTGTTTATGAACTGCTGTATTTATACTGAAATTAAAGTACACACAAGTACGCTCAAATTGTTACACACTATGTATGCTCCAGTAAAACATTCTCAACTTACAAGAGATACTGACGGCAAAAACACACACTTTAAATGAACTTGTACAGTATGAGGTTAAAATATTCAATGAATTAGAATATACATCCTGACAAGTCTTGTTCGTTAGATTAAAAATACCTTTTAAAATAGCCTTTAAGTAAACATTAATCACACTTTTTATTAAGCCCACATTTCCGTTTTGAAGAATTTCTTTCTCTGGTGGAATATTCTAATTTTAATTGTGTTTCTATCAGCTGTTAGCAAAAAAAAAAATCACTGTGATTAAGAGAAATAAAGGTGTTAAAAAGAAATCAGCCAAGTTAATTAATCCATATAATGTGTTTCACTTGTCGATAGTTGCTAAAATAAATTCACTTAACAGCCAGTAATATTCTAATGTATTGAATGGGTTTGTGTGCATTTAGAAGAATGTAGTTCAAATTGGAGATTCTAATGGATTCTGATAAAAGTTGCTTCTGATGCTAAAAAGAAAACCTGTGAAATAGAAAGCATGTATTCTATTGCCCAGAATGTTGCAAAAGCTGCAGGAAAACTACAAGTGCAGAATTTGTAGAAAATCTTGAGAAAGGTAAATCTAGAGAGAGCTCTCTATAACAATCTTGAGACAGAAATATTTTTGTTTTGACTCATGTGAGGCATTGTTGGCGGAAAAGAGATTTCACGGTGTGATGTACAGCCACTGCACTTGTCGGGATGTGTTTGCATGCTCCTGTCTGTAAGAAGACTTTCCTGTGGGAGGGCTGCAGTCAGCTGAGTCAGTCTGCACTGATAACCATCCAGTTGCGATGGTTATCCTCTTTGATTGCGAGCTTCAAAGTCGCGCAGAGGTCAACGCAGAGAAACAGACTCACTCTGTATTCCCCGCACTGTGTTTGTGGTGGTGGATGACTCCCACACAGCATATTGCACCATTATCATTTTATTAGAATGGCTCCCTTCAGGCACTCCCACTCCCTCATGAGGTGCCCCAGTAATGAAGTGGTGACAAGGCAGGATGAAAAGCACTGTGAGATAAGATACAATTAGATCAATGGATTTGTGAGTAACCTGGTAAGTTAAGGAAAGGTGTCATAACAGTATTAAGGTTTTTCAGTTTCATCATAATACGCGAAAAATGTTTTTATGTGTCTCCCCCCCTCATTTTCCTTCAGTTTTATCACCTCTTCATCTTTCTCAGGAATACCTGGAAGACCAGAAATACAGGGATGAAGAAGGCCTGGCAGAGAAGCTGGAAAGCTTAAAAAGTGAGTAAATTCACTCCTCACGTCAGCTGTCCCAGTATCTACTAGTCTGGTTGTCCCTTTGAGGAAGTGTGCTTTTCTTCTAGTTGCCGTCATGCCTTCAGCAGTTGCTTAATCGCTGCACGGTCTGCATCGGCCCCTTTGGTCGTGAGCATTTTTGCTTTTCTCTGTGGGAAAGATAGACTGCTGTGATTTCCAAAAAGATTTGCCGGGCCAAGTTCTCAGTGGGCTGAGAGGAATGTGCCGGGGCGTTCCTCCGCTTGTTGTTTCAATATTCAGAACCTTGCTGTGCAAACTCTGAGCTCCTGGGAACAGAGAAAACATTGCTGCTAGCTAATTACAGAAACAAAGTTGCATGATTCACAAACACCATCCCCACTCCTCCACTACACATGTATGTATCTGGTGTTTGTTTTTTTTCCCCCCTCTTTGCTCAATGTAAGTTCTGGTTATAATTTTCATGAGAGAGTGACATCTGGCTATTTAGCTTAATAAGTTCTGGAAATGGGGAAACATGCCGCAGTGTCCTACTTAGAGCATAGGCTTGCTGGAGGAAATGGAGCAGTGACATATAAACAGCACCCAGGTCCTGGGAGGTTGCTCTTTTTATTTTTTTCCCCCTTCCTCCTCTTTTCCATACTGTCCCAGTGACCCAAAGGTCAACACCCTGACAGCTATTGGAACCAGTACATTTTCATCAGTTCACATCTTTACCACTTTGAAGCCTCCTTCTATACATTAAATCTGCACTGAGTTTCTCCTGATCATTTGCATGCATAATTGTTAACTTCTTTTTTTTTTTTTTATCTTAAAATATTTTGCCAGGTTTTTGACGCAACAAACTTCTTTTTAAAACAGAAGTGTCCTTTTGGCATTAAATCATAATGTGTGTGTAACCAGGGCTTCCCCCAGAAAACTTGCTAAGCCCAGTGGTCGGGGAACCGAGTCGGCCCATCGGCGGTCCACCATGTTTTTGTATTAAAAGATGTTAAGTTGATAGGAAAAGTAAAAATATTACTGGATGATTATATGTTACTGGAAAACATCCCCAGTGAAACGCTATTTAAACCCACAACTAGTCTTAAAAACAACTACCGTATTTTCCGGACTATAAGTCGCTCCGGAGTATAAGTCGCACCAGCCATAAAATGCATAATAAAGAAGAAAAATCCATATATAAGTCGCACCGGAGTATAAGTCGCATTTTTGGGGGAAATTTATTTGATAAAATCCAACACCAAGAACAGACATGTCATCTTGAAAGGCAAT
>CAEFZX010007097.1:0-14939 GCA_903066825.1 Alfaro cultratus
GATTGTATATTTATATAGACTTGACTATTGATTTATAGATTAATAGTTTTACTGGACAGAAATTACAAAGACCAAAGCTGGCTCTTAATCAAATCCTAATGAGTCAGATTGAAAGTGTCATGGAGTCACTGAACAGCCTCATGACTGACATGAAAACACTAACATGAAAAATAATATTGAAGAAATTAAATATATATAATCTAATTAAAAACATAAGAAAGTGATAAGTTCTTTACTGTTATGGTCTATTAGATATATTTCTTCTTAGTACTAGATATAGTCTCAACAAATTCATGACACTTTAACAATATTATTTTACCTTTTATCTGAAAATAGTGTCTGTTTATTCTTGCCATACAGTCCTCTGGGTTAATTATTGCTCGAAAGGTCTTCCCATACCAGTTTATTCCTGTGTATTTACTTTAATTTCTTAGTTAATTCTTGCATTTTGTTCTTCATTCATTTCCATTTAGTTTTCTTTGATTAGTATTATCCTCTCTTGGTTTATAGTTATGTCCTCTTTAGTTTCTTTCTTTTTACTTTTATTTGATCATTTATTGATTCTCACCACCTGTAATCTTCACTCATGTCATTCACCTGCCGCGCCGCCTCATCGTCATGTGTTTCACATCATGTGTTGATTTGCCTCATACTGACTTTTCACTGTTCAGCGTCGGATTCTCATCCAGTTTATCTCTTCGTTCTATGTTCTGGTTCTGGTTTCTGAGTTTTACACAACGTACGTGTCGTTTTTTGTTTTATTTTACCCCCTACGGTGCGGAGCTGTCGAAGCGTATCGATGGAAAAAAGCAGACTGACATAAAAAAAATCCCGATATTCTGATGATTGAAATTCTAAATTGCTGTGGTAATACCGTTTCATACCGGATCACTTACAGCACCGATGTTAACTATAAAACGAACGCTCTCTGTGGTATTACCCATGGAGGGATTTCTTTATTTAACTTAGTTCATTTTTCTGAGGGATACACAGTGAGGGTAACGTGATTTTAGTCTTTACATGTTTATAAAAGCGATATTTCGTTGTCCCTCCATGGAAGCATACAGCATCCAGACGATCAATAAAACACTTTTTAATATAAGTTGCTGCTTTGACATGACTACAGCACTGTCAAAACATAAGCACAAAAACCCTCAATAAAACATAAAATATTTGAAAATCAGACACCAGACAAGGGAATCACAGCACTTGTCTGTGTTTTAACACTGAACTGATGCGGTGAAGCTACCAGTAGCAGGAGCCTGGAGCTGAGCCAAGAAGCTAACAGAAACACTGAAGAGAAGAAGAAGAGCTGCCATCGATGCAGTTGCAGCCAAACATGTTTTAATGTTACACAATGCAGTTTTAGCAAGTTGCTCAAAGTCTAAACTGGTGTTGTTGGACATTTAAGGTGTAAAGTTTATCTTCGAGCAAACGGCCCCCAAAGAACATCCTTTAGTAAACATTTCCGCCAGCGACCCCTGCTGTCCTCTGAACGCCCCCCGGGAGGCGGGACCCCCCAGTTGAGAAACGCTAGTTTAGAGCTTGTTTTTCAGAAAAATCAAAATAGACATCAATATTTGAACACTAGGAAGCTGCTAACCTACTCACCACTATGTTGAGTCCAGTAAGTCTAACTGAATATCTGCATTTCCCCCGTTGTTAGCTCTCTCTGTTTTCTATTATTCCCACTGTAGCTCAAAGGTGATGACTGGCTCATATTTCCTCTCATATCCAGATGGAAATTTGTGAAGGTTATATAATTTTCTCTCTCAGTGTGATCTGAGCCAACAACTTTGTATTTGAAGCACTGAGGTCAGTGTTAGAGCTGGACCTGGTCCAGATTTGATACAGTCCATGGGAGTGGAGCCGCTTGGAAACAGAACCTCCTTCTGACGCAACAGAAGCAGAAAAGAAAATCTGGTTTATGTCACTAAATAAGAGCTAAAGGTTCATATAAACAGTGGAAAAAAACAAAACAAAGATACAAACAGGATGTGAGGCCTAAAGAACAAAAATACTTTTTCTTTTGGATAGAATTAACTGGTTAATTAGTAACTCACCGATTTGTAATTTAACATTTGTTTCAGATTTATATCACAGGTGGATAATAATGAACTTAAGGTGAAAAATTAACATTTTGTTCACCTGAGTCATTAGAAAAAGTCAGAGAAAAAACTGAGTTCCTCTCATCTTCTGTTTAATTTTAAGACAAAACTGAAGCAACAGCAAACAGCAGAGCTACTATACAGTATAAGTGTAGGGACAACGTGGGTCAGACCCCTCACACCCAAGAGGGGTCTCTCTGCTGACTCAAAGTTTCTAAAGAGTAACAATGATTGGCTAGTTCCAGCAGCAGAAACATTTCAGAAATTTACAAAAATCCCCTGCGGTGACTGTTAAGAAGTTGGGAAAAAAATTTTGTTAAGAGTACAATTTCTTTATCTCTATGCATGTTTAAATAACATTATTTTATGAATTACGTAGTTTTTAAAATCTTTAAATTATTATATTAGGCCCATACTAAGAAAAAAAAATTTATAAAAATAAAATTATGAGAATAAAGTCATAAAATTACTAGAATAAGTCTTTATATTACAAGAACAAAGTAGTAATATAATTACTATTCTCGTAATTGTGTTTATTTTTTTTGGTTTTCTTAGCTTGTCCCTAATACTCCATCATAGTTTTTAATGACTCATGTCAGTTTCACATCATTTCAGTAACCAAAACACAATCTGCCTGCTGTATTTAGTTTCTCGTAAAACTACATAATTAAAGGAAAGTCCGATGCCACAGAAGTAAGCTAGCGATATTTAAAAAAATAAGAAGTTTGTGCTGTGCACCAGGTTAAACAGCAGAGCCGGTGTTCTGTTCTTTAAACCCAGCAGTTGTGGTCTTTGCTCACCTGGCTGCGTTGGACTCCCTCTTTATGGTGTTGAGGTGAAAGAGAGACGGCGCCAGGCAGACAGCCACGTTAGTGGGGGTCATTTGATTCTCATCCACACAGGCTGTGACGTCTCGCAGGAAGAACAGCAGAGTCCGCAGAGCCTCCCTGTTCTCATCAGGAAGGAGCAATATGGCCGCCTGAGCCGCAATCAGCTGCTGGTCCTTCGGAAAGTCTGGAAGTAAAACAGCTTCGATTTGCACGTGTACAAAGTTACTTTGTCCAATTTGTTTGTCACATGGGTCAAATCATATATCATATTTAGATTTTTTTTAATCTAACAATAAGCTAGACTTGCAAATTTGCAAACCAAATAGTTAATAGATTTTTGCAGGAAAGCCATATGTAGCCAAACCTTTGTCCCCTTTATCTATTCAGACTGTTTGCTTTTTAAAAGCAAGTCATTGAGTCCTCAAGATTTTTGGGGCTTTATTGATAAAAGTAGAAACAAAAAGCAGGATTTGGGAAAACACTTCAATAGTTTATTACATTTTAAAATGAGCAGATTTGGTAGCACCAAAGTCTGCTTTTCATTAAAGGTCACTGGATAAAATATCCTATTTACTATGAAACTAAAGAAAATTAACTTGAAATGTTGCAATTAAAAGATAAACAGAAAATAATTGCATAATAATTTTACTCAAATTAAAAGTACAGTCTCCATCTTCATCAACCTATTAGATGTGCTACAACGTCATAGTTTTCAAAGACAAAGCGAGCTGGTTCAACAAAACCTTTCTGAAAAGCTGCTTTCTATTGGATGTAAGGCAAACATAAGATCCAATCCAGTTTCCATATAATCCAATTCTGCCATCATTCTTGGATGGATATTGGACCAAAACTACCACCGTAGGCTGAACAGTACTGTCGATGGACTCCTTATTCTGACAATGGCTTTACTCGAGAAATTTCTAATATATTTTTTTAGATTTAGCAGATTAAAGCAAATGTAAGAGCAGAGCTTGTTATAGAAGGCTGCTGCTATAAAACAAGTTGTTTGCTGCTCAGCATCACCTTTTTGGAGGAAGCAAAAAGTATTTGGAAATATGTTGACAACCCATTGGACTATTGGAATAAGCTATAGAGACTGATGCAAACTGTTCACATATCATACTGAAAGCACAATGCTGCCCTCTGTGGTCAGAGTTATGCCAAATAATGGCTAAGTTAGCTAATTTGCATGCTAGAATTGTATCTTCAGTTAACCAGAAAGTCCCATTGAAATCAGAAATCTCTTTTGCAAGGGAGACCTGACCAAGACAAAAGCCACAGAAATAACACACCTACTATAATGTTTATTATATACTGAAATCAACAATCCCTACTTATTTTACCTGTCTTTCAAAACCTGGACCTTATTCTCTTGAGACCTAAAACATTTGGTTCTCAGGCTAAACAATATCCAAAATAAACAAAAAGTCAAGTTAAAAACGTTTCTGCTCACATTGGTAAATGTGGAGGAAGGTTTCACAGAGTTTGCTGGTGAATATGGGTTCAGGTAGGTCTCTGAAGTACTGCTTCACCATGTCGGCAACGTCGAAGGCTGACTGACCCTCGAACGAAAATCCCTCTGGATCCGACTCAATCATTTCACGCAGGTACTGGATACGAGACTTCACCCCAGGCTTCCGGAAAAGACCCAACTGACAGAAACAAAACATTGGGAAAACAGCAAGAATGTTACTGTTTTAATTTGCACACTTCCATTAAATCACAATTTTTTTATTTCGTGCTTTTGATAACTTTGAACACATTTAGCGTACTTAGCTTACCCTAAATTAATTCTTCCGAATAAATTCTAAAGTGTTAATTACTTGGCTGTTTTGCAAACTTTCATTGAATAAAGTTCGACATCTGTGTTGAAGTTTCAGTTATCTAATGTTAATCCAAGTTGTTATAAGAACATCAATATATTGATGTTCTTACTTTGAAGGGGTTGAAGACTCAGTTACCTCTGCTCCTTGGGCTTCAACTAATTATTACTTTTGTCATTGATTAATCTATCAATTATTCTGACTAATTGGATAAAAAAATTAGCACAGTTGTCATGTAACCCTTTTTTATACATTAGAGATATATTACAATATGTAAATAAATCTAATTCCCTTTTTAAAATAAGAAAATAAACATTTGATGGTCTTAAAAGCAATAACAGCATTTCCTTCAGTGAATGCTTGATCAAAGGATGCTTCTATAGCTAAAAAATACTTCTAAGTTCAGCCCTTTCTAAATGACTTATCAGTACATAGTAGAGCTAATCTGCTCATCATTTTTGGATTAATCAATTAATAATTGGAAAGCAAATATACTTAGTTGGAACATTTATTTATTTTTATTTATTTATAATTTTTATTTGCAGAATTTGAACCAAGTGAAGCTGAAACTAGGCCACTTGAGTTTTGGGTGAAACATATTTACAGACAATGGTTTTTGTTTTATCTTAAATGAATAATGTAAATATTTTTTGTACATTTTTGGTTTAATTACTGTTCTTTTAGTAATTGACCTTTTACTGATTACTAAATTAGTTGATTATTTCAAGAAACATACAGGAACAAAAAAACAGACAGTAGAGAACAAGTTATACATAAATACAATATCTAAAAATTATGAAATGTGTATATTATGTCAGAATTAAACTGATGCTCAAGGGTTGTAGTCTTTCATTAGATGTAATTTGAACTGAATTGCTTTTGCACCAGCTATTTGTGTCGGTGTGTTGCTTCAGCCAAACTGAGTTTTATGATCTATGCTTTGAGGTTAGCAGTGCCCACCACTGGATTTGGCCCAGTTCTCCATTCTTTGTTCTGACAAAACAGTGGGAAAATACTGTTTACTGGTGACCTAAACTCATCTTCGGCGTTTACCTGGTCCAAACACTCGGTCCTCAGGTAGACCAGTGCTCTGAGGATGCAGGGAGGAAGTGGTTCTCCTGTCTGCTGGACAGTGACGAGCAGAGGAACCCCGAACACCTGCCGACCTTTCACCTCTACTGTCGCCTTGGTCTTCGTGAGAGTTTTGGGAACAGTCCTGCAAAATCCAGAGGCCCCATTAGACCCTGTAATCCTTGGATGTGAATGAGGAAGCAATCCAACAGTGTGTACATGTGCGTACATGTGCACAGGGAAAAGTTATGGAAATTAATGGGACCGAGAAGCTGTTTGGAAAATGATCTGGGAATTTGTAATCTCTTTAAGTCAAGTGTTAAAAAAAATAAAAGCTCAGCTTGGCAGCCTGTTGGATCTATTTCCTTTTGAAGGAAAAGCCAAAATAAACATTTTTTTGGTTACATAACTCCCCAGTGATTGCTGACACGTGTGTGACGCTCTAATCAGCACTGGAGGAAAAACATGGACATTTATCAAAGAGCCTAGGATTTCTGAATGACTTCATGGATTTGGGCCGATCCGGTCCACGTTTTCGCTGGTGAGTATTCCCCAAGGCTTCCTAAATTATTAATCAAAAACACACCATTATGATTTGTTAAAACAGCCCAAAAGAAACGAAAGATTTCTTCTGTTGTCAGCTCTTTCGCCGAAGCACCGTCTCCCTTCTGCTCCCTCCGGTTCTTCTATGACATCCAAGAGTGGCTCTCGGAAACAAATGAGCTATTCCGAGGAAAAGTGCCTCAGAGTGCCACGCTTTGTCCCAATCAGCAGTTAATTGCTGAATTTTTAATCATTAAGTTCTCACTTTGGGATCGGTGATTACGCTGAAATCATAACACTTGAATAGATTGTTCAACCATTGAGATCCCCACCTCCTCCTTTTCTGCAGGAACATTAAACTAAAGAGTGCTGAAGGGACACTTTTTATTATTAATGTTTTCATTTTCCACTTCAATTACTTTTAGATTCAACTGTCATTTAATTTATGTCAAAAAATTAGAAGTACACCCATAAATCTTCTGCTTGTTGATATAAAAAATGCAATTAACTTAACTTCCTGTCTTAAGTAAACAAAGGGAGAATGCTTGTTTACTAAATATCTTCCATGTCTTTTGGTTATTTTTTCTACAGATTAAAATAGATAAGAGTTCTAGAAATCACCAAAAATGTCAATATGCGGGATTATGAAAAGCCTTTAAATTTTTGCAATCTTGGTAAAGACCAAGATAATATAATTATTATAAATTAAAACTGAAACCCTTTAGGCCAGTTAGCAGTTTCCAGCTATTCGTGGCTCAGCTGTGGTCACTTGTGAATATGTGGATTCTGCTGTAGTTTTATAACTTAGTCTAGATTCCCTTTCTATATCTACATGGTGGATAAAATGGATTAAATCAAATTGACAATGGGAAACTGTTTAGTTACGTTTTTCAAAAGATTCAAAATGCTTAAATTGTCTTCGAAGCTTATCCAGGCGAAAAGTTGTAAAACATGAACAAAATCTAGCTTTGTCTCTGTTTTCAATCTGTGCTCAGCTTATATAAACAGCAGCAGGGGTTTGACATTAGGTGTGAGTGTACTGAATGTGATCATAGAGTTTATTTCCCAAAATAAATAAATAATTGGCCATAAACTGCCAAGACTGTTAGGTTTAGCATGCTAACTAGCAAAAAATTAGCTTATCTTGGCTAAAACTTATTAAAGCATCATATTCTAATTGTTTAAAATCGTCTTCTATCCCATTTTTTAAGTCTCAGCATAAATATGCAGAACTATGATAGCTGATGGTTGTAATTTTTTAAATTTTTTTTAGAAAGCTTACCTGCAATTTCCAATCCCCATGCTAACTAAGCTAGGCTAATGTCTATAAGAAGCATTATAATACACATATTTACTTTAGTTTCATAAAAATCCTCTGTTTTTTCACACAATTCACATTTAAATTTAGACTTATTGGCTGGTTAATTTATTAAGAAAATTCTTTTGCTACATGTAATGATCTTTATCATAATTTTGGTTTCTCACACTATCAGGATGGAGATGTAGGAAGATTTTCATGTAATCCATTTAGAGACAGAGGAATAAAGTTTTCAAATTTGATGTGAGGAAAAATAGCTTTTACTTCATTGTACGTGCTGTTTTGCTCAATAAATTGTTCCTTAATGTCTTATTTAGAGGACATGATTTCACTAAAAGCCTTATTGTCCAATAAAGTTGACAATATAAAACAGAAGTGATGTAAAGGAGAGAAATCATTTTTATTTTCCTGCCTTTTTCCCTCCATCTTCCAAACACACGTCTGATCCTGAAAATTAAAGACAAATATCTATGAGGAATAATTTCAGGAGGAGTTTCTGTTTAAATGCTCTTTCCCACATTGAGCTTTATCTCATTGAGCGTAACACTCTGTGCAAAAATCTAATTGGTTTTCTTCTAAAGCATAAAGCAAGCAGGTTGTGTGTTTACACAAGTGTTCTGCAAAGCAAACAAGTAGAGTTTCTGGATGTTTATTTAATATTAATAAGAATGAATTTGTCTATTGTGTAGGAGGCAAAACACAAATCTCATTAAATCCACAAATTGTCACTTGAGTGCAGAATAAACAGGGAGGAGAAGTGATGAGAGCTCTGGAAGCTCTTTATTAAAATATACATGAATTTCTCTCCCTAATATTTCATCCTTTATCTCTTTGGCATTCTGTGCTTTCATCATATGTACATAATTAGTTCATTTCTGTTTATTTTTATAAATAAAAGCTGAGGAAAACCCAAAAATAAAGTTAATCAGTAAACGAGAACACTGCAAAAAAAAATTTGAAAATGTGAAGTTGTGGCCTACATTATTATAGGAAAGACTCCCGACTTGACATTATACAGTGCCGCGAAATATTACTTTTGCTTTTTTGACACACTTAAATGTGCAATTTTAAATACAGAAATAGTTTTCAAATTATGGTTTTATAGTTTTACAAAGAGGAAAAAAATGATCAAAATCAACCTGGAATTGTGTGCAAAAATCATGACTCAGACTGTGATTTAACACCTTTGTGGAGCCAAGTTCAGTTTCACTCACCGCTACTAGACTGATTCCTGAAGGATCTGTACTGCCAAGAAATCCCTTAAACATAACATGTCTGACAGCATGAAGTAGGCTAAAGATATCCAAAAGTAACACGTTGTGACTCAAAACTCAGGTTAGATTTCTAGATTTGAACGTGAGAAAGGTCTGGATTGCAAATGTGAAACAATGAGATGGTAAAAAATAAAGAAACCATAAAGTTGTGGAGTGAAAGCAGCAGCAGTTGGAGGTAAAGAGCAACACAAAGGCTGTCAGGCTTCAACCGTCCTGCTTTTCACGAGGATGAGGGTCTTTTGCATGGATTTGTGAGTCGTACCCACTGTGGAAAGTTGAGCAAAGATTTTACTTCTCTAGCATTGGCGCAGGTGCTGTCAAAGCAAGACTGACTGACGGACGGACAGCAGCTGCTGCTCAAAACATCACCCACATCTCACTCTGACAACATAACGGTAAAATACAGAACACCGGTGGGCAGAGAGTAATTCAGTACTGCTGTTTCATACAACAGCAGCATCCCCACAATAATGTGCGAATGCTACACAGCTGAACATCAGTGGCTTTAGTTCTCCATAGAAACACATCTTCAGTAACATTTCCAGTGGCTTCCTGTAGCATCAATTCTCAAATAAAAATATTTCATAATATTTAAAGGCATTTATTCAAAACAGAAAAGCAACAACTATTCCTATCGCTGCTAAACCAAGCTAGCAGGCAGAGTTATCACAATAAAAACAAAACTTACAATAGTGAACACCTACCCTCCTCACACCCCCCTTCAAGACACTGCTCCTTTTTTCGTAGCAGGCAGCAGTTCCCAAGCTTCCAAGCTTCTGCTTCACAGAACAGCCCTCCCCTGCTCCTTCAGACTAGCCAGCAGTAATTAGCAAACACCCGATGGAACAGCACATCTGCTGCGCTCATTGTAGGAGCTACTTCACAGTGAAATGCTTGTAAAAACATTGTTAAAAGCTTAATAGAGGAGCTATGTGATGACTTCCTGAGGGTGGAGTTTCACAAAGAAAGACAAAGGCCCCATTTCAAGACATTACATCGGGAAATAAATTTATTTTAAGTCAGATTTGATATATACAGCTTTTGTAAAACAACTGATGGTAACATAATTACTTGAATATGCTATAAAATGACACCATGTATCTGGAAAACACATAATACTGCCCCTTTAATTTCAGCTAAATGTGTAAAGTTGGACAAACCGACATCTCCATGTTTGTTCTTCAACACTAAAATTGGTTCCTGTTCTGGATCCTGTACTGGTTATGTTCCTCTTTGAACTCTTTGTTATTTGTTTGACTCTTGTCGATATTTTCCTCTCACCTGAGTTGCACTCGCCTCAGAATTTCAATCAGCTGCCCCCTCCACCTGCCAGGTGTGAAATAAAACATTTCTCACAGCTGCCACTTGCAAAATTTCATGAATCAGAACAGCTCCAGCTCTGGCACATGGAAAGCAGTTTCTTCTTCTTCTTGATGTTCTGGGTTTTTTTTCCAAGCCAGGCACCTGAGTTATGAATAATGAATGACTGTCTGCCTGAAATATTTACCCTCCACCCGCCTACCTGCCCTCCTTCAGACAGTTGTTTGCTTGAAGAAGTTTCTCCACACAGCTGTGGGTCTCAAACACCAACCTGCCAACTCCACCCCCCTACCCATTTGTTTTTCCATGCATGAAATCCTCCACCCCGCCTTATCGGGCCTTACCAGCTCCATCCCTGCTTGCTGGACGGGGAATATTTGTCCATCAGAGCGGTGAGTTTGAGCAGAGACAGCTTCTGGAGCCGGAGGATCTGGGAGGCGGACCGGATCTCCAGACCCAGACAGGAGGTCAGGTAGGCTGGGTTCTGCTGCCTGGACCGGCTCACCCTGTGGGACACACAGCATGGCTCTCAGACCAAAAAGGCACCAAAAAACTACAAAACTGAACTGTTTTACTCAGCCATGAGAAACATACATTAGTTTTTATTTTAAGTTTTAAGAAATCTTGATGTTTTTATTAATACCTATATTAATAAAATAAAATTTAAATAAAATAAACTTAACATCTATAATTATAGACATGAAGTTTGTCAAAAATATTTATTCTTCAAATTCATTTGGTTTAGTCAAATACTTATTTTCTCATGACTTTTATTGTTGCTATATAAATTATGGTTTGCTGGTCTTGACAGCTGCCGATTACCATAGCAACCAATAACTGACAGCGCCTCCCCTTTTATCTGTTGCCGTCTGTAACTGTGGTCTCAGCGCGGCGATTTCTTTATCAGGATTATATTTTAACATATTTTAGACAAATTTGGTCATATACAGCAGTCGTCCCCAACCCCCGGGCCGCGGACCGGTACCGGTCTGTGGACCAATTGGTACCAGACCGCACAAGAGGTAATTAAATATTTCCGTTTTATGCATTATTTGATTCTGGAGGATCTTTTATTTTGAAAATCCTTTAACCAGGTTCTCTCAGTTACGTCTTGCACGCCAACATTGAGCCACAAGCAGCAAAATGAGTCAGAAACAGATTAGAGTCTTTGGAAAGTTTCTTTGCGAAGAGGAAAAGGCCCAGAGAAGAGACAGGAGGATGGATTCATCCCGGTAGGTGATAAATCCCACATTCCAAGCTGCTCTGCATGATATGATGACCAGCTGTTAATGAGGCAATGAAGCTTCAAACTGCTTCACCACTCTATCTTTCTCCACGCTCTATTTGCTGCACTACGCATTAAACTGGGGTTGCCATGCTTACGTCACCGCACTTTCTGATTGGCTACCTGTCACATTCAACAGGTTGTGATCTCGCTCCCAGTCAGGGAAAACCCCACAGGCTGCGACAATCGGGCCAAGACAATTCAACATGTTGAATCTGCCCGATTTTAGATCGGAGCAGTTCCTACATTTTACGTATCACACCACACAGGCAGGATGATCGGTTCTGATTATCGCAAGCGACAATCTTAGAACTCAGAACGTTCTAAGATTATCATATGGGGAAAATCGGGGCAAAACAACTGAAAATTGTGTCATGTGACACGCCCCTCCCTCCCGGGCCGCAGTAAAATTGCCAAGCCTTGACTGGTCAGCGGTGATAAAAAGGTTGGTGACCACTCTTAAACAAGGTTTCATGTGTAATCTTGACATGTTTGGTACATGTTTTTTTTTTTTTTTTTACATTAATTCCATAGGCCTATATAATTAATTTCAGTTGTGTTTAATTTTACAACTGTTAATTGAAATTCAAAAATACTTTATTAATCCCAAAGGGAAATTAAATGTTGTAACTCATTTATTTAGATTCTTCAGAGAGTTATTGAAGGTGATGGCTGCTGGCAGGACAGATCTCCTTCAGCCGTCTGAATCTGAAGAAGCCTGAACTGTTCCTGACTGTTCACTTTGAACCAGTGCTCTGCAGTTTGTTTGGGT
This sequence comes from Alfaro cultratus, assembly GCA_903066825.1. NCBI lineage: Eukaryota > Metazoa > Chordata > Actinopteri > Cyprinodontiformes > Poeciliidae > Alfaro > Alfaro cultratus. Next base: position 12,345 of record CAEFZX010007097.1, read on the forward strand.
TCATTTATTGTCTTATATTTAATGCAAAGGGCCAGAAGATGAACTGATGTTAACCACCAACTTGATTTTCTCTCTTGTTAGAATAAAAACAGAGAACCTGAGTGTGAAGTCAATCAACTGGACTTGAGACGACCAAAGAAGGGAAAGAACCAGGACTGACAGTATGTTTGCACTGAAGATCATTTAACCTGCATTTAGCCACATACAATTTTGGCTTCATTGCTGCATTGACTCATTAATTTAGATTTTGAAGAATCTCATTAATACTTCAATTACTCAAGAATTAATTGAAAAATTAATGAAGCAAATTTTTTTTTTTTAGAGTCTGTATACTCCAGTTAACAATTAATCGATTACTAAATGAATTGACAATTATTTGAATAACAGATTAATAATGATTCTATAGATACTAAAATAAGGATTTTTTCAGATTAAACTCACCTCCTCTTGGGTTCTGGTGATCCACTCATCTCCGACACATCAGTTACTTTCTCAGAGCAGTCCTCTTCCTCGTCTTCTTCCTCCTCTGGATGCTGCACCTCCAGGTGGATGTGGCTGGGGGAGGCGCGGCAGGGGGATCCGTGGGCTGGTGAGTCATGTGAGGAAGAGGAGGAACCTCTCTGACAGTCGTCCTCCGAGATGTTTTCCGACCAGGAGACGACAAGCTGTTGGAGGTCGCTGATTCGCTCCAGAACGCCATCAAGAGCGGAGAAAACATCTTCACCTGCCAGCAGCGGACTCACCTGTGAGAAAAAAGGTTTGAATTAGTTCCCATCAATGTGGTTGGGGGAAATAAAAGGAATATCCTGATCACCTCAGTAATATTTCATAACCGCTCTCTCCTCCCATTGCTGCCAATTTTTTATCAAGCATCCTTCCAAGCGGCCTCTTTCATAATTCAGAAACCCATTTGAAGAGATTGATGAAAGTTGTCAGAAAAAAAAGCTCCCAACTCCATACGGAGTCAAATTTAGCCGAGTCAATATCCATGATTGAATTACTGCAGTTAGTGTAGAGTTTCATTTAAGGGGTTCCTTTAAAAACGCAGCAGGAGAGAAAAAGGATGGAAAAGTATCTTCTCGCTTCACTTCATTCGTTCCGGATCTGGATGGAGAGCGGATATCATATTTATCAGCTGGACGGAAAATTTACCCCAGATCTCCAACTGAGAGGAAGCTCAGCTTTTAAGGTTTATGACAAAGGCCTAACAAAGTCCTTTGTGTAATTAGTTTGTTGGTATGCCATTATATGGTCCAAAAAAGGTCAAATATCAGGTGTTTATACAAAAATAACTCACCTAAACTGAAAGTCCTTGTTATTAGAAATGGGAAATAATCTAATAAAGTCTTTTTTTTTTATTTTTAAATACTTTATTTTTTTCCTAAGAGAATCACTCAGATCTGCTGCTTCTTGTTGGACTTGTTGCTCTGAATATATTTTATTGTCAAAAGGAAGCTAGTTTAACACGACCATAACATGTTAAATATCAGTAACCTTACTGTAACTGTACAGCTTAGATTTTGCTGGCAAAGTATCAGAATTGATTTGTCAAAACACCTTTAGACTATTCCATCATGGCTGACAAAATCCTTCAAAATGTCTCATAATTCTAAGTTATCCACAACTCTGAGACCCACCTCTGATTCCTCACTGATTCTCTCCGCATCACTTCCGCTTCCACCACCTTCCCCCTCAGACAGCTGTGGGTCATGAGGCACGTTGTCATACACACTGAGCCGGTGATCCAGCGCGCCGGTACGTCCCGAGGACGTTGATGAAGACGCTGATCTTTGGTCTCCACCAACTAGAGACGATGCGCTCCGCCTGCTCCCGTGCCGCGCCCTGTAGCCATGGAAACTGCCGGTCCGCCAGTTGACACAGTTGCTGTCGATGATTGGGGAGAGGATGTGTTTGTGGGCGAGGGAGGTGGGGAAAGTCCCTGGTTTGTGTCCATGGGGGACCTGGAAGATCAGTCTCTCGCGGCTGCTGTTGTTATTGTTGTTGGCCTGGTTCTTGAAGACCTGAGAGGGTCCAAAAGAGAATTCAGAAGGGTTGTGAATCAAATGAATCTCCTGGTGCCATGTTTAATTCTTAACATGAAGTTGTGGTTGTTTTAAAGAATTTTGACGGGTTGGTTTTAGATGCAAAATTCATTTAGACATACAGTAGTTCACACAAGTCTGAACCAGGAGGGATCTGCGCCACTAAACCGCCCTTTTGGTAGGCAGGCACAGATTAACCTTGGCTTCAAGACCAACAAAAAGAAAGTATACTGACACTCTTCTTGACCAATGTGAAATTCATGGACGCATACAATCGATGTTTCAACAGATTCGTACAGGACCTACAAACTCTCCATGTGAATAAAGTTCTGGCAGAGTAAAATACATGTAGTAAAATATATGTAGTAAAATACATGTAGGCTACATGTCGGTTTTAGCTTGCAGATAAAACCTTTTTTAGCTCAACTAATTTTGCTAGATTAGCTCTAGATATATTTATGATATGATATGGACTTTGGCTCTTTAAGACTCAGCTACATGAGTTTTAGACAATTGTGTTTAACTGGATGGCATATAGCTAAGCTTAAATTAG
>CAEFZX010007099.1:0-11307 GCA_903066825.1 Alfaro cultratus
CTCTTTTTGTTTGCTGCATTTCATTCGGGGGTGTTTTCTTTTTTGTTTGCTGCATTTTATTTGCTTTTTGTTTGCCGCATTTAATTTGTGCGCGTGTCCTTTTTTTGTTTGCATGTTTTCTCTTTTGCTGCGCATTTGCACCTGTCGGCCACCGTAATTTTTGGAGCTAAAACCGAAATCAATCCCGAAAGAGGAGTGCCGCCACTTTGGAATCAGGAAATGTGACAGATTCAGCTAATTTCCCATCAACTTCTCCCGCTTTGTGCGGCGCGTACACACATTACCTCATGGTAGCAAATCCCGTTCATCTCGAAACCTCATTGTCCAAGCATGGAAGGGTTTAGTGTTTCAACATCCAGTTTAAGATGTGATAAAATAATTAACTTTGCTCAAAAAGAAAAGAAACGCGCCTGTGTTAGCTGCAACAATTCATCTTAGCAATAAATCCCTTGTACTGTAAAGCTTTGAAAGGCCTATTATTCCCCTTCAAATGGTGCCACATGTGTAAGGAAAGTACATTTGTAGGTTGAGCAACTGGGATAGTGTCCAGGAAAAACTCCCTATGCCACTTAAGGAAGCAGGTGTGGTTTAAAACTGTGTATTTCATCCTCTATTCTCAATTCAAACTTGATGATTTGATAAGGTTTAAAGATAGAAGTCATCATGGTTAACATTCACTTGGGGTTTTATCAAAACATTATGAACCAACATTCCTCACCAAGAGGTTGTAAATCAACTTCAAAACAAACACTTGACAAGGATTTAATTTCATCCATATCTTGACTTTCATCAAATGTCAAATCTTATCTTGTCTGCTCAAGCCCCTGAATGCTTTGAACTGGTTTTCAGACTTTTGTTTTGTTTTGTTTTGTTTCGGAGGGGAGACACTCGTTGCGTTTAAGTAGGTAAAAAAAAAAACTTGGAACCTCTGGAAAAACAAAAAAAGTAGAATCTATTCTGTCAAGAGGCGCATAAACTTCTTATTGCTTCAAGTATATCTTGCTCTGTTCCTGAAAACAGACTCTTTATATAACTCTTCAAAACCAAGGGTTGTTCAAATTTTGGGAAAAAACATATTTAGCCCAGTGTAGAGTCACGCAACACTAATGAGGTTAGGAAGAGGGATGAGTAGAATGAGGGTCATGAAATGTGAGCGAAGACGAGAAGGATAAAAGAAATGAAAATGTATCGTAAGGACGATAATTAAATGGAAATAAGTGAAAGAGAGGGATGAGGGGGATAAATGGGATTCCTTCAGACTGTCCAAACATCCTGATGAATTAGTTCAGTAAACCACAGGAATGTCTTAACACCAGGATTACTTTTAATTTTCTTTTTTTAAAAGTCACACAAAACAGAGGTTGTTGTTTTTGGACCAGAACCTCTGAGAAACAAACAGCCTATTCAGCCACTTACTCCGGATTGCACTAAATTGAAGCCTTAAAAAAACCTGAGTGTCTTCTTTGTCTGTATATGATTGATGCTGAATCTGTCTGGATGTCTAGAAGTTGGATCTGCTGGTCTTATGAAGTGTCTTGAAGTATTTTTTGTGAATTTGCGTAATTGAAATAGACCGATGTAAATTGGAACCAAGTTAAATAACGATACAGTAACAGTTCTGAGCCACTTATCCTTGCAGGGTCAGGAGGTCATCGGGCGAGAGGCAGCCCACCACCATCTCACAGCAAGGATTAGCATGCAGCTGAATGCTGTTTCAGCTCCATATCTCCTTAAAGAAACAGCCATTAAATGTTAACGTTACAAATCACACACACACACACACACACAGTAACACTTCACCCAAGACTTAAACCGTCAGTCTTCCCATTGTGGATAATCGCTGCTCCACCTCATCTCCAAAGCTTTTTTCTGTTTCCCTTCTGCTGAGAGTTTCTAGGATTCATCGTTTCCTCTTATCACATGCAACCAAGCAGAAAGTTCTGGTTTTATCTACTGATGATATCCACCTGTGGCATTTCAGCCCACACAGCAACGCACCGAAGTTAAACCTTCAGTGTGCATTTATTGTGATCCCAGCATTCAAGAGAAAAAGATGACGTCTTTTCCCAGGACTGTGTTTTGAGTAATCACAGTGATTTGCTGATCCTGCTTTGAGTTTTCTCTCTGGACCATGACAAATAATTTGCAGGAAAATGCCGCCACGAGCAACCAGCGACTGAGATAAATTGGGATTCCTTTTTTTTTTTTTTTTTTTATGTGAAACACCAATGGTTTTAGATTTCTAGAACTAATGGTGGTATATTTAAAGTAGAATAAATTCTGATGGTGAGGAGTTCCAAAAGTCAGCATCTGGTAACCATTATCGATAGCACGCCTTCAGGCAGCTTACCCTGATTTTCATGGTGGCTGCTTGATTGGCTCAGATCTCAATCTGAAGTAAGGTATGATCAGCCCTTCCCTGCCCAAAACTGAAAAACATCCCTTCTGAACTCTCTGTACAGTGTCTCGCTAAAGTGTTTTTACCCTTCTGAACTTTCTTTTTCACATTTTGTCACATTACAACCCTCAAAAAATCTCTCCCCTAAGTAAATTTTGAAGGGGACATGTACTCTTCAGTTCTCTTTTACAAAATCTCAAACGTCTGCAATGTTTTTGTAATCAGCTCCTATGTGCTGTTGTCCCTGAATAAACCCCAGTGCAAAAAAACAATCAAAAAAATGAATCCAGATATTCACTCTTTTTAGTAAAAACTCTGTCAGTCCGTGATTTAATCTCAGCATAAATGCAGATGTCTTGTGAAGGCCTCAGAGGTTTGGTGAATAGACAGAATTTATTAAGCGCTTTTCTATTCATACTGACCACTCAGACCCCGTGACCCTAGAGTCACATTAACCCACTCGGACTCACTAACTCACATCCACTTGCTGATCAGTGGATGCTGAAGTGCATACTGCAAAGAGGTCATGAAGTTCTGTTCTGATCTGAAGAACATCTGAAGAACAGTTCAGATTATCTGAAGAACAGTTCAGATTAGCTGAAGAACAGTTCAGATTAGCTGAAGAACAGTTCAGATTAGCTGAAGAACAGTTCAGGGAGAGCTTCATGGAATGGGTTTCCATGGTAGAGCTGCTGCATCCAAACCAGGCTTGCTCTCTGGAGCGACGAGTCGCGCTTCTCCATCTGGCAATCTGATAGACGAGTCTGGGTTTGGCGATTGCCAGGAGAACTGTTCTTGTCTGACCTCATTGTGCCAAATGTAAAGTTTGAGCTTGGCCCCTTAGTTCTAGTGAAAATAACTGAATGTTTCAGCAACATTTTGGACAAAACTTTGTGGGAACAGTTTGGAGCTGGCCCTTTCCTCTTCCGCCATGACTGTGGACAAAAGCACAAAGCAAGGGCCATAAAGGCATGGATGGCAGAGTCCTGACCTCAAGCCTAGAGAACACCTTTGGGATGAATTAGAGCGGAGACTGAGAGCCAGGCCTTCTCGTTCAACATCAGTATGTCACAAATGCCCTTCTGGAAGAATGGTCAAAAATCCCTATAAACACTCTTGACCTTGTGAACATCCTTCACAGAAGAGCTGAAACTGTTCCAGCTGCAAAGGGAGGAACAATGTCATACTGAACCCTATGGACTAGGAATGAAACGTCATTTAAGCTCATATGTGAGTCAAGGCAGGTGGGCAAATCCTTTTGGCAATATAGTGTATGTATTGCAGGCGCAGACATACAAAATAAACTTGCACATGCAAACACAGAATAGCAAATAGAGACTGCAAATCTAAATTTGCAGTCTGAATTCTAGTGCACACCAATTCCTCAAGAAGTTGATTTGTGTACAGTTGTGCAGTGCTTGAGAAAAAGTTGAATTGGTTTGAATCATTTTGAAAGGCACTCTGAAAAAAAAAATGTTTTTGTTTTTCATTTGCTTTCTTCATAGCTGCTAGGCTTTAGAAAGCTCTGCGTTTTGTATCACTTTGCAGGAGGACCTTGTGTTAACATTTTCACTTTTCACCCGGTGTTGGCTTCAGCTTCCACTGCAACAAAGATTTCAGACTTTACAACTGATGAAAAACAAAATATAATAAATGCACTTCTTCAGGTTCCTGCGTTTACTTGGGAATTTCCATCCAACTTTTACCATAAATATCTGAAGCCACAAAAAGAGTACTGATGTCCTGTAAAAGTGCAGGATCAGATGAAACAAGGTTCTAACAAATGAGAAACCCTGCTATGCTATTTCCTAAGGCAAGAGAATAAAGAAAAAAAGGATCACAAGGGGGAAAAAAATTCTGCCTGCATAGTTTTAACCATCTCTGTATGCAAACTGGCCAAATATCACTAATGTTGGAGAAGCAGCGTTCCAGTTTATACAACTTAAAAGGCTCTAGAGTCCCTCACCGAGGCATAAATCAGCGTGGAACTAGACTTTGGTAATTGCCCAAATCTCTGGTGAGACCACAGCTTTCCATAAATCATAACATGGTTGAGGTTTGAGGGCAGCAGTGATATTCTTGTAAACAGCTTATTGCTTGTTAGTTCGCTGGACACATAGCAGGGAAGATTCACAGAGTAGCAAACAGTATGAGGACAATTAGCAGTCCAACAAACGCAAACAGACACACAATGGAAAATAATCCTGCTAAGGAATCCTGACTGCCAAATGCTTGCCTTTGTGTTTTATCTCCTCAGTAATTACACATTTGTAGTTTCCACTCTTAGAAAAGAATCCCAACCCCATCATTTTCATTGCCAGCATGCTCGGCACTAAGCAGGCAGACAATCAACACGTCCTGTCTGGCATAATGGCTCTTTGTTGCTCCCTCGCCCCAAAGCTGGAAAGCCATTTTAGGGAAGCTACTGGCAAAGTTTTCAAACCTACGCCCACTTCAAGTGACCCAAGTCCGGCTCTGCCACCCGAGGCTCAGTCTGAAGTCTCCCACACTCATTCATACTGGTTGACATATTGGGTTCTGGAGGCGGGGAGCGGTTAAATTCAGAATAGATGGATGATGGAGGGGGAAAAAAGGCAGCAAAACACATGCCTGTCTTTGATTTTCCCTGAAAAAAAGTGAAATAACCGTAAATCAACTCAACATGTCCCTGGAGCCAAATCAAGAATCAAATTGAGGCACACACACACACACACACACACACACAGTTCAGTGCAGCATGTTTAAACGCTTTTACTTGTAATCTGGTGGCAAAAACATCATAATTTAACATATTTTATGCTTCCTCTATATATGCAAACATTCACTTTTACACAGTAGCCTATGAATATGACAGTATGAATTTGTCGGTTTTCTCAATGCTGTGACATATTGTTTATGCTTCCACTGGTATTTTGACAAGTTATCCTTTGTGGTGAGCATCCAGTCTCATAGGATGGAAGGCCTTGGTGTCATCATCCTAATCTTTAAGATCTTCCACAGAATTTCTATCAGATTGAAGTTGAGACTCTGGCCGGGCCGTTCCAAAACATCAATTACAGCCTGAAGAAATCTTTCCAAGTGAAAGTGTTATATTTCTGATTAATAACAACTCAAACCCTCTGCTAAACCTAGTACTGAGGGTGGTAGTGTTTTTGATCGAAGGTTGGACCATGTCCCCCCCTTGAAAATGATCAGTTGTGCTTGTCTGATTGCTCATCAGATCAAGCTAAGACTCTTCTTAATTCTCCTCAGATTATCATAACCAGAGGATTTATTTCATTTAAATTAAATAAGATTTTGATTTTCTTTTTCGGTTTAGACCCAGAAATATGTTCATTACAGTAGACAAAGGGTCAGTATTATGTATTTTCCAGGCACATAGTGACATTTTATAGCACTATAAAGCAACTATGTTGCCTTCAGTTGTTCTAAAAAAATATTGCATTTATGAAACATGATTTAAAGGAAATTTGACTTTGTAAGTTGATGCCTTGAAATTGGGCCTCCTACTCTTTCTGAAACTCCTCCTTCAGAAAGTCATCACATCACCCCTCTATTAACAGCATAGCAATGTTTTTAGCACTGAGGTAGCTCATGTAATGAGTTCAGCAGATGTGCAGTTCCACCAGCTGTCTGCTAATTGTTGCTGACTAGTCTGAAGGAGCCAGGTGGGGCAGGGGTACTTTGTGAGGCAGAGGCTTGACAGCTTTGTAAGCTGCAGCTCAGAGGAGGAGCATCATCCTCGAGGCGGCGCTCGGTTCCAACAAGCACTTTGCACAGTTTAATGATTGTCATGAGAGAGTGAAGAATTTCTCAAACATCCATGAAAAAAATGAAGGCAAGGTATGTTTTTGATGAGTGAATAACATTAAAACATGGTGCAACGCTAAAAGGTTTTACACACTTCTGCCCCTTTAAGAAGTAAATTGAAATAAAAGTCATGTAAACAAGTCAAATAATTGCAGATTTTAAACTAATTGTTTTTTTTGGGGGGGGTTTTACTTAAAGATAGTAAAATATAAAGCTTGTTGAGCTCATTTAAATTTTTATATGTGTACTTGAAACTTTCAAAAAGGAAAGATATGGACTTTCTTTGCAGTCTGACCGCACCCAACAAGATGGAGGAATGTTGGACATGGACCCAGTTATAGCCAAGTGATTCAGAAGAAAACAAGAATCATCACACAAGACCACATTCTTCTATTGCTCTGTGGTCCAGTTCTGATGCTAATATCCCCCATTGCTGACGCTTCCTGCAGTGGACAGGAGTTAACTCCTGGTTGCTATGCAGCTGCAGCACCAAACATGCGACAAACTCCAATATGCTGTGCATTCTAACACTTCTCTATCAGGAAAAACACACAAGATCCCTACTGGAGTCTGGAAAGGCTACCAGGAGCAGTTCACACTGGACTAGATCACAGTACCGCATCTACAAATAAATCCCTGTTGTCTGCTGACTCAGCTCTTGTCTGGCCGTGTTAACATTCCACATAGCAAGTTAAAAACAGAGGCTGTGGATGTTTGGGCCCACTTATAGAGCAGCCGTGCTTCCAGAAGCTCCACGTCTTGTTTGCACTGACAGCTGAGACATCCCAGACATGAATGTGTTACATGTGAGGCTCAATAATTCACATACTGACCGTGGGTAAAGTCAGTTTCATGACACAGTGAAGAAATGGACTAGCAGCAGGGAACATGAGCAAGAAGATTGATTGCTAACATGTAAGCAGTCATTTGTTGATTACATAAAACTCCTGCTTTAAATGTTCTTTTACTACCAACTAATTTTCTCTGTGCAAAGAAACGTCTCCTTCACTTTTTTTTTGTTTTGGAGCCACAGTGCATTTCTCAAATGTCCCCTCTAGTACCCGCGGGAAGCCCATCGAGGGCAGGTCTGGACTCCTTCCATCCGTCACTCTTGTCTGGACACTTCCATATTTCACCCCAAAAGAAAAGTTTAAGAAGTCCAAAAATTACATTCGAATTGCCATTTAAGATAGGCTGTGGCTGCAAAAGGTTGAACTTTACCACAAACCATCTTAGAGTTTGGCAGAATCAGCTGCAGAGGAATAAAGTGTGCTAATAGCTGGGTTTGGCCTCTTCCAGGATGGTTGTTATAGACTGGAAGTCGAAGGAAGGGAAAAAAACCATCCAGCTTCTGAACTGCATTCATTTAAAAACAGCCCCAGTTCTTTTATTATTGCAGTTTTCTGTATGTCTTTGACCATGCTGGCTCTGACAAGCATTTTTTTATTGTCAAAAACCGGTATGTTCTTTTCTTGTTAACACCTAATGTTACAGTGCAAGACCAGATAATGTTTAATAAAAACATCCCAGTGTGCTCATGACTCCTTTCTCGCATCAGAACCACTGACTTCAATGTGTTTATTGGGGGTTTTACGCATTATTCTTTGCCAAATAGTCACACTGAGACTGAATAGAACATCTATGAAGCATTTATCAAGCACATAAAATATGCTTTAACCTAAAACCAGGGTTCGCAACTCCATTCTTTGAGTGCCACAGTCCTGCAGCTCTGCTCAGCTTCCCTGCATCCTTACGGCATGATGCTGCCACCACCATGTTTCACCATGGAGACGACGTGTCCTGCAGCATGTTTCTGATGTACTTCACATGGTTTGTGGCAATCTAGTTATGCCAGTGTCACGCTTAAAGCATGAAATATTATTTTAAGACGATGCTCTGCTTACAAATCTTCCTCATGACCCGACAGCTGTGTTCCTTGGTCATTGTGATGCTGTTTTGTGCACTAATGTTCTCAAGTGAAGCTCTAAGGATTTCACAGGTCTCTCCTATGAGGTTGACTCAAACAAAAAGGGAACATTTACATAATCTTAAAAGTATCACTTTGTCACAACAGTAAAGTATGAAACAGATCATCTACGGAGAAAAAAAACAAAAAAACATCGATCTCCTCCTGTTTGCTGCCTCTTGGATTCGTCGCTGGGTGAGGTGAGACCACACTGCTCTGCTCCTTTGTGTCCACATTTCATAAACACTGACACCCATCCGCCTCGTGATCCGCTCCCAACCGCTGCCAATTGTAAAGTGGCGAGATTACATCACGGCGTTTCATTCATCGGCGATTGCTTGGCACTTACCTTTCCCATTCAGCCCGGAGAGACTTTCTCACTCTGAGTGGTCCCGAAATATAAATCAGCTGTGAGTTATTGTGTTTGTGTGACAGGCGTTTTACAGGGTAACAGGATGAAGGTGAAATTCAAAGGTCATTCAGTATCACTAGCAGAAATGTACAGTACAATCGCAGTCTTACTTTCTAGGTTACTTCATAGGGTCTTTGTGTGTATCCACATGACATGTGCCTGGTTCATTCTTTAATGCTCTTTAAAACACTAAAACAGCATCTCATCTGCAACATTCCAGGCTTTTTCTGCAGCCTACGTTCACATCATGTCTCTCAGATTACAACATTTAAATGAAGACTCCAGATACTGTTTATCTCCCAAATGTTCCGCGTGAAACTTATTTTAGAATTGTGCAAAAAGTAATACAGAAAGCAATATTGTGTTCATTATATTGCTCCAACTCATCAGGTCTACATGGAAATCAGCCACGGCCTCGTCCAGAGAGAGAGGCTGCTTCGTTACCGTTTCTTTTTCCCACAATGTTCTCCGGAGCCCAGCGTCTTACTGAGTCACTGTTTGGAAAGTGGATATCTGTTTGTTTAACTGCTTTCTTTGTCCAATTTGTGATGTGAAGTCGCTCCAAACGTTAAGTAAAGTACATTTGTATTTATTGCATTTATATCAAAATTGCTCCCAGATCAAGTGATAAAATGTGGATGTGCAAAGGGGCCCTTCAGGGCGGCTCGCTCTGGTGCTGAGGAGCCCTGAATCTAACAGGGAATGCATGTGTTGAATCGACGGGGGTCTCAGTGTGTTGATGCTTCAATGAGTGAGCAGCTCTCCTGCTTTCAGCCTAAAAAGACGCAGCAGCACTTTTTACAAGGAGGATGAAGAAAAGAAATAAAACATGTGGTGAGACATTCTGACAACTGAAAATCATTGTCATGAACATTACAATGACTTTGATTTTCTAGGGTGTCATTTATGTTGGAGTGAAAAGATTAGACAACATACAAGTTGAATGATTCTTAAAGGGGCAACACTATGTATTTTCCAGGAACATGGTGTCATTTTATAGCACAATCAAGTAACTATATTAACGTAAGCTGTTATGAAAATGCTGTTTTTACATATGTTTTTACTGTATGCTGTCACGCTTGGCCATTTCACATTGAGATTTTTTTATTTATCACAGTTATTATTATTATTATTATTATTATTATTATTATTATTATTATTATTATTATTAATTGAAGTATTTTTATTATTATTGTTGTTTAAATGTTTTTTGGGGGGTCTTTTTTATATTTGTCATACTCCTGTTGTGCAGCTACTCACTTACTGTATATATGTTCAGCAATATATTTACACAATGGATAATATCTGACATAACAGCCTGACACCTCTGCAACCTCAGCAAATGAAGGCAGAAGAAGAAGAACAAGAAGAACAGGATGAAGAAACAGAAGTACAATCAAACGGATGAACGTAAACAAGAGTCCATGTCCCCTGAAGCAGCTCACTGCCAAACTCCTGTACGGTTGGTGTCCATCCCATCTGTTTTGTTTTTTTTCTCCATTTGTTTTGCAAGTATCTGTTGTATCTAAAGCTTGATGTGAAGAAAATATTCTAAGACTAGACCAGACTTAAAAGTTTGGCTCAAAGTCTATTAGCAATGCAGCAAAGGCTGTGCACTGAGCCCATAATGTTTTACAGCTGCAAGTGAATTTTCTCTTGAAAGTCTAACTGCGCTCATCAGGTTTTTCTCTGGGCAGATGAAGAACATAATTTGATGGAGGATTTTAATGTCGTGTGAGAAACAAGATAACCAAAAACACAAAAATCCACCATCACTGAAGAATGCCTGTTTTATATTCCCACCACTTAGCAGCAGCTATGAAACACTCAAACCGTTTCCTCTCTAAATGAGGGAGCCAGCGCCCGCAAAGGGGACAAATTCAGAAACCTTCGAATGTTATGACTTGCAGCAAATCACAACACCGCTGCATCGTAACTCTCCCATGTAGCTGAAGCAAGAGCGTTTCATTCAGCCGCAAATCAGAATTCAGCCTCGCTGCTCCGTGGAAAAGAAGCTGGGGAAGCGTTTACCTCCATCATGGAAGGTGATGTGCTGTTTAGATTTATGGCACATTACTAAAACAATCGTAACCCTTTAATGTTTCCCATTTTGTCTGGTGAAAACCACATGCTCATGTATTTTATTATCACTTAATGAGGGTGACCAGCACAAAGTAGGGAATTGTTTTTCATATTTTAGCCCCTTTCACTAAAGACGGATTAACAAAACAAAATGTTAGTGGCTGCCAAAGATTAAAGGCTGAGGTGGAGGTTCAACCTACAGAAGCAGAGCGACCAAACATTTGGATCAAAGCAATGTAAATGGACAGGAATGGTCCAGTCAAAGTTCAGGCCAAATGATCCAACTGACATGCAGAGGAACCCAGCCAGGTTCGGTGTTCGTCAGTTCAACTATTTGTGTATTTTTTTTGTGTGTAAAGTAAATCCAAAGAACTCTGAAGAAATCAGCCTATTTATTAATTCCTTTAAGTATATTTATTGAGTAACACTTTAGAAGAACATACACCAAATTTGATTAACGTCTTTGTAACTAATCATGTACTAATGGGCATAGTTAACCAGTACTTACTGGGAAACACACAGTCCAGTCTCATTAACCAGTACTTACTGGGAAACACACAGCCCAGCCTCATTAACCAGTACTTACTGGGAAACACACAGTCCAGCCTCATTAACCAGTACTTACTGGGAAACACACAG
>CAEFZX010007103.1:0-16116 GCA_903066825.1 Alfaro cultratus
AGAATATATTCAGAAGGACTTTGATCAAGTGACCAATTTTCTTTTGTGTTGTCAAAACAGACTTTCACGTTTGAGAGTAGAGATCTGACGGGTCAAAAATATGGTTCCAATTTGCAGCAAAATAGCAAAGCAAATGAAAATATTGACATAAACTGCACTGATCAAACAAGGTTATACGCTACACTAGACATAGCGTATAACCTTGTTTTTCTCATTTTCTGACATCTAAACAGACAAATCTTTCTGTTTTAGGTCAGGATTAGGATCTCCATTTGCTAGATCCCAAAATAATAAGAGATTTCTTTAGTATTTTGTAGAACTGCCTTTGAAAGTGCATGACTTGCAACCTGAGTTTTCTCTCCACAAGTTTCTTACAATAATTTCCTTGAATTGTGGCCAACCCCTCCTCATAGATGTGTCAGATTTGTAAACCACCTATCTCACACACTTTCCAGCTCTGCCCAGTCATTTTTTATGAGATTTGAGGGTGTGTGGCCACTTTAAAGCAGTGACTTTGTTGTTCTTAAGCCACATTGACAATCATTTGTGGTTCACTGTCCATTTGGAACCCATTGGTACAGGCTTTTCACCTAATTGTTGATGTTCAGAGATGCTGCTTTTGTTTCTCCATGCAATGCTCTATCCTCAATATGCTGCCTGTTTAGGAAAGTTCCATGAATCATGAATTAAAGCTTCATTAGCATTGTTTACCTAGTCTTGTGGAAAAAAAAAAAAACTACACTCTTATATATATATATATATATATATATATATATATATATATATGTAATTTTTTGCTTAACTCCTGGTTTTGTTTCGTCTTCTCTGGTTCTCTTATAACAAATTAAGTTTTATTGCAGGGTTGTCTCCATGCAGGTGGTAGATCTTCAGTTTCTCCAGCTCTACAGAAACTGTGCCTACAGGAACAAAGGAGTGAGCTGAAGGGAGAGCATGGAGTGAGAAAGGTGAACGGTGTAATCAAAGTGAGGCGACTCATAAAGGAGAGGGAGGAGGAAGTGGGGATACATGCCAATATTTATTAGTTTAATCAGGAAACAGGGCAACAGGAAGTGGAGTGATAACCACTGTCATCAGTAATAACAGTGACTGTGATGGGTTTGTCATGACAACAGTGAAAAAAGCAATGTGCAGACATTGAATACTGACTAGAGAAAGTGGAACAAAGTGATGTCAGGGTGTCACATTTAAAATGGCAGAAACATACAATCCAATGAAATTACTCATGTTTTAACACATTTGCTACTGATTTTATTTGCACCAAAAACACACCAATAATATTAACTTCATGTTCAACTGGGGCCTGAACTGTGGAACTCATATTTAAGACGAATATTTCTTGATGAGAAGCTCTGGGTCTTTAGCTTTTATTGTTTTATGTTATTGGGAAATGATCACAAAATGATACTAATGTTAACTGTATCAGTTGTTTTATAATTTGTGAAGAGATTCAAGAAAAGAGAGCATTCTATTTTTGTTATTTGATTGTTTTTAACATGGTGAGTAGCGCAGCTTGCAAAAATCTGTAGCAAATGTAAAAACATTCATGTTTTAATAGACGTTCCATGTAAACTAACATTTTCGAGATCAAAACATTTGATTCAAACAGTTTAGCAGTTATTTTTCTTTTGTTAAGTGAAGAATATTTTCTTCTGCATGCTGCAACTTACACAAACAGAAATTGCACCAGTAATATTTGGATTCGGAAGAAATGACCATATTTATTCAGATTAGTTAGTGTTGGACGAAACGTGGAGATCAATTCTTAGCTTGACTTTTTTTTTTCTTTTTATCACAGAAACTACTTTAAGTTTCAAGTTCAAATGCAGCACCTTTCAAGTTTCATTTAGACACTGAACGTCAAACACATCCTCTGGCTCTTTTATTTTCCTTCCAGTGAACTCCATTTACAGGTATTTACGATAAGACTTGGACCACTTTTACTATTTCTTGCCTGACTCCGGGATGAACACACTTACAGTGAAGTCGCCACTCTCTGTGCCGAACTTGTTCTTCACCAGGATGCTGTACTTGCCGGAGTCCGACGTGTTCACGCCGGTGATGGTGAAGCTGGCGAACTTGCCCGACTCGAACTTCAGGATGCAATGCTCATCGGAGGTGATCTCCCTGTCGTTCTTCAGCCAGGTGACCTCTGGCACGGGGTTGCCAGAAATGTTGCAGGTGAGATTGAGAGCCTGAGGTAGAGAAATGTACAAATATACCAAAAAAAAGCACCTCTTTTAGTCCTGCATAGAAGAGATGGAGACAAGGCCACTGTAAAGTCAACACTGTTTCTTTACCTTGCCCTCCTGTATAGTCACCACATCAGGCAGGCCTCCTGCCACTCGAGCACGATCTTAGCATAAGGAACAGTTTAATTTAATTTAAGATACATGTATTTTACCTCTTAAAGTGTCTCATTTATCTCATTGTCTAAAAATGAATGAAGTAAATGTGGCTTGTGCCATTATCTCACAGTGAAGACATGCCTCCATGCAGGTGCTCAATTTACAAAACATTGAAAGAACATTTTTATTCACGTGAAGCAGTTAGGGCTTTGACTATGACTTTAATAAGGCATTAATACTTACTTCTCTCTGCAATAGCTGCAGCTCTGAGGATACAAAGAAGAAAGCAACAAATTAAAACAAGAATCAAAGCCATAATTTGGATCAAACTCACTGAGGCTTTGTGTAAAGCTTTATATTTGCTCACCACACTATTTACTAAGAACACTGTGCATGTTAGAAATATTTTAATGTGGCTTCTAAAATTAATATTAATAAGAGCTTTCTAACAAGAAAATGAGAAAAGATGGAGACATTCATCTGAGCTGAAGACAGTGTGTTTCTTTTGTTGTTGTTTTTTTAGTTTTTTAGCTGCTGGATTGGATATAGTCTGTTAAAGATGCAAGAATAAAATGCTCCTAGTGGTATTGTTTTTCTCTAAACTTACTTGAATAGTTACATACTCTACAGGTGTTAAAATATGTACCTAATAAAATGGCCACTTTGAAGCTACAGAAAGGTTAGCACAAACTTACTTGAGTCTCTGAAATTCTGCAAAAGCATCATCAAATGCTAAAAGAAAAAAACAACACTTTATTAATCTGCTTTGTACACATCTGCTAAGAGACATTTGCAAATCAAAACTGAGTACAGCTCAGGTCTAGTCAAAGTTCTTGAGAATCACCTTGTCCAGAGAGTTCCACTGTTCTCCTGAGACCACCCTTTCCATCGTAAAACTCTATGGCATATTTTCCCATGTCTTTCTCTGTGGGCTCTGTGATCTGAAGCCACAGCTGTTCTCCAACCACACCGCTCTTTATACGGTCAGAGAAGGAGATCGCCGAGTCCCTGTTAGAAAAACGTAAGGCAAAACGCGTGCAAACACAGACCACTTTGAGAAATAAAAACAAGCAAGAACGTCCACACAAAGCTTTCTCTGTGTGTGTTAATGATATGTATCTGCTGGATAATAAAAAGAAGAGCAGCATGTTCCCTTAAACTGACTTGTAGTGCCATGTGACTTGGAGCAAGTCATTGTAGATGCTGACAAATGTGTAGAGTCGAATTCCCTCATCTGTGCTTGTGATCTTCAGTGGAGTGGAGGAATTAGCTAAAAGCAGGGGCGACAAAACCGTTATTTTTAACAATTATGTTTTAAGAAATGATCATTAGGATGCAGAAAACATGTTTCTCCTCACCAATAAAGCTGAAAACTTCATTCATCAATTCTTTGAAACCTGAAAAAGAATAAAAATGGTGATGCAAAGTGCATCACAAGCTGTTTTTACAGACAGACTCTGGAAATGTTACCTTGATCTGTCAGATTCAGTGTGGATGTGTCCTTTCCTCTCTCATCCTTTAGAACAACCTCATACACACCAGAGTCCTTTCTGGAAATCTGGCAAAACAGGAAAGTACAATTAATGCAAGTGTATCTCTAATGGAATGCAGGAACTTGAATTTGTAACAATCGGAAAACATACTAGTTTAATTTCAATTTTCAAAAGCACAAAAACCTCTTCAGGTATAACAGAAAATGGAGCATTTGGATAGTTTGCTTCTTCTACAGCTGAGTTATTATCAACCATAATAGTGAAGGATTAATTATTTGACGTTTGAAAGATATAAGCTAAACTTAAAGACAGAACTCTATATAACATGTCATTTGTTTTAAATCATTATGGTATACTTCTGGAAATAAAACTAAGTATCAAATGAATTATTATTTTTTTTGTTTTAATAGTTGTTTGTTACATATGTCAATATATCTAACATATATTTACTCTGTACTGTCAATGCATTCTCCCATTTGGCTAAATCTTCATTGCTGCAGACAGAGCTTCTGCTTAAGATAGTGTAGTGTCTGAAAACAGTTATATCCTAGCAAGACACTATATCACGTTACTAAGGAGTCTTCCTTTTTTTTCTCACCTGGGCAATTTCCAGTTTGAGAACTCCCTCTGTGAAGCCGAGTTGCTCATCGGCTTTAATCTGATGTCCGTCTTTGTGCCACAGAGCCGAGGTATCCTTCTTTATGTTGCCAACCTGGGATGTAGCCAAGTGGAGGGGTATTTTTAGACTTGAAGTAATCAAAAAAGTGTGCGTGGAGGGGAATGTGCTTCTCTAAGTCTAAGACTCACCTTGCACTTGAGTATCACGCAGCAATCTGGCGTTACCTCCCAACTCAAGCCTTCAATAAAATGAGGACCTGAGACATGTAAACAAATGTTATTACTGACTGTCAGTTACAACAAGAGAAGTTTTGATTTATTCTGAATCTAAGCTGATTTTCTGACTTCTTTGACAAAGAAAGTGGAGATCACTCAAACAAAAAAGTAGTTATTCTTGTTATGCATGTTTACATTACCTTGCTTTCTGAACCATTCCTTTCTCTGGAACTCTGATTGTTTCTGCAGCTGCTTGAACACTAAACGCGAAAAGAGTAAACAGTGGTCAGAGTCTTTGGCTCAAAATATAGATGAGCAGTTTTATTCCAATAACATAATCAGGTAAACATGCTGGGGGTCAGGGGCTGTAAGGGGAGGGGGCTTAATTAACATGAATAAGAAATGACAGTATGAGTTTGAATTACATTTTAACTTTTTTAGAGGCTAAACTCTCTTTGGCAAAGCTCATCTATGTGTGAGGCTCTGTGTGTGATCAGTTCTTCAATAATTTGACAGATTGCTTTCTGCCCTCTAGTGGTGAAACGCTCCCAAAGCAAACTCACATTGACATTAATCTGTAAATGTTGAAGAAAAGATGCTACATAAAAAGTATTTTACACCAGTTACAGACAAAATGTATTGGCAGCACTTTGTACAACCCTCTTTTTCCAAGAGTTGTTTTTCCCTATAACATTTTATACAGTTGTTGCAAACAAAGAAAGGGGTCTTTCTGCTTGTAACTCAATCAAATGTAAGAAATGTTTTCCATTTGTTTGTTCAACTTAACGTACCATCACCTATCAGCACCAAGCTGGACTGATTTGTTGCTTTTCCGTCGTTCAGCTGGAAAGTGTAAGTCCCTTCATCTTGAGGAGTCAGAGACTCCATGAACATCTCAATCACACCGGTGTTCTTGTCAAAGTTCATTTTGTATTTCTGTAGAAAAAATGTTTTTAAAAAGCAATGGGTTTTTTTCCCTCCCTATTACAAATGTTAACTTTTCATGAAAAAAGAGTTGAACATCTCACTGACATCACCCTGGGAGAGAACGTTATCGTTGAAAACATAATCCACTTTGCCGTTCGCTGACATTTGCGCCGCCTGCAGCCAGAAGCGCACTCTGCCCTTCTCCTGTAACTCGACTGCCAGATCTGACTTCAGTGGAATAACTGGTGTGAAAAGAAAACGCAGTCATCTTACAAGAAATGAACAGAAACAAAGAAAAAGTCCCATCGCAGAGAAATTTTGGAGCACTTACTCGGGAATTTGTGGTCGTGACTGACCTCCAGCAACCTCTTTAGCTCTGAGGAACAACAAAAGATTGTGATTGAAACTGGGGCCTGACCTGTTCTTTTGTTGTTTTGTTAAAAGAAAAAGTTTCCACCTTCTTCGGAGAGAGTGTAGCTGGATGAAGCGCCATCAGTATGGGTGACAAGACATGAGTAAACACCAATGTCCTCCTCCCCGGGACTGTTGAAAACGGTTTTGGATCTGAACACAAAGCTTGTGTTAGGATTTATGCAATTTTAAGTTGAATGTACAATGACAGCAACATGTAAAGGTCATTGAAACAAACGAGGATAATACTGATACAAATGGATATAAAATATTGAAAGCATTTTTTTTTTTTTTTTTTATCAACTGGTTGGCTAAAAGCGGCACACTCTATATTTGGTGGCACCCTGCTAAAGCCTTTAAAAAAATTAAACTTTTATGGTCACAACCACATCTGATGCTAAAGATAAATAAAAAACATGGAAAATGTAGTTTTCATTTTCTATCCCCAAAGATAAGATAACAGACATAATAACACATTAGGTCCAGATTAACCAAACTCCTAAATAACACACATTCTCAGGCAGCGAGAGTCCTCAACTCCCATAAAGTTTTATTTCCTGCTCTGTTTAACGAGCTTGGTCTGCATCGTTTATTTGCTGTTAAATCTGATATGTGCACTTAGTCACATCAAAACAAATTACAGGACAAGTTTATCAAATTAGCATCAAGGACTTTTCCTTGGAAAAAAATATGGAAATTTCTCTCAGCCACTCTTCAACCTGGAAAGGACAAGATGAAATATCATCCTAATATCGCAGATGTGTTAGGAAACATGAATGAACTTGACCATATCTACAGCCAGAGCAATAAATACAAAGTTCAGCAAAGTTGAAACGGGAAGACACACATTAACCACACACAGTGAGCAGGAAGGGAGAGAAAAACTCTCCAAAGCTTTCTGTTAGAGAAAACAGCAGCAATGTGCGCAACACAAGAGGTCGCCAAGTCTCCATGACAACCACTGGACTAAATCCACCTGCCAACAAAGTGATGCGGTTTAAATAGTTTTTCTGTACTACCATCACAAATGTAAACATAAGGAACTTATAAAACACTACTGAAATATGTTTTTTATTTCAGATGAGATACAGATTGAGCTTCTCAGCAACAGACACTCCAGTTGAGCAATGAATGTTCACTGTCAGTATGGTGGAAGATTTATAATTCTGTGGACCTGTTTCTAATTCCAAAACACCTGGCGACCTTGTTTGACTGCATGGTATCATGAACTCTTTGAAATATTAGGATGCTTCATATAAATAAAATAGTTCTCTCTGCCAGAAAACTGAAAATAGATACTCAATGATCCAAATTATATGGCCGAAACAAAACCCCTTGAGTCACCAGACTCAAGAGGTACCAATAAATAAGGAGGGTTTCATATCCTTTCTAGTCTGAATGTAATAAGACAGATTGAGTCATCTCACTTGTTTCCCTTTGTCTCTATGGTCAGGCGACTGGAGTCTGTGATTTCTTCATAATCCTTGGACCACACAAATTTGGAGTCTGGCGTCAAGTTAGAGCATTCAAAGTTCAGGGAGATGACACCATCATCATCGACTTCCACGACTATCTCCTTAGTGCCTGAAAGCCAAATAGATGATGACCAGTTCAGGACATTCACATTACCAGCATACCCTCATGATATCTGCCCCTTTGTCACCGTTTACCTACCAGGTTTGGTCAGAGCTAGGACTGGCTCTGTAACATCGGAGGTTTTGCCTACACCAGCTTTATTCTGAGCACGCACTCTCAGCATATATGTCTGTCCTTCCTTAAGATCCTTAACCTGCAAAGTTTAGACTCAGATAAGACATCTTGTACAGTCCTTTTTTAAGAGAAAATGCTCCAAACGGAGTCCGTGTAATGACCTTGAGGTACGTTTTCTCTGCAGCCTTAGTGTTGACGCCCCTCCAGGCTTCATCTGGTGCATCTCCTTCCTTGATGTCAACGTAGAAACCGTTGACCGGATCGCGGCCCTGGTACACGGGAGGTTTCCACAGTAACACCAGGGAGTCGCTACGCACCTCTAAAACCTGCAAATCGTGAGGAGGTCCTGTAGGAAAAATATGTAAAAGACTTAGAAAATTAGAAGCTTGGCTTCAATTGTAAACTGATTCAGTCTAGAAAGGATTATTCATGATTTGTTGGTACAAGTAGCAAAAATAATTTGCAATCTTGTTTTTCTGGTCTGTATAATTCTACAGTTTAAATGACAACAGATTTGTTGGTTAAATTAATCATATTGTGATAAATTCGCTTCTCAGATGTTTACATTTGATGCCCTTCATTTTTATACATCTATGATCTTTTTGAAAATTAGAACAAGTAGCAAACCACCCAAACACTGAGTTACATTACACATTTTTAATAGCTGTTAAGTCAACCAATCATTGCCTTTATTTTGTAGATACATACAGTGTCTTTCAGCAAATATGAACTTTTTGTCCATAATTCATATTGAAATTTAACCATTACAACTTTTTTACCACATTTTTACACTAGTAGACATCTTTCAACCTATAATTTACAACCACATTTTTGTATTTTTTAGACATAGTGAAAATGTGGAAAATCAAACCATGTCCTTGATTGTTATGTATGGTGGAGAATCCATAATGCTGTGGGTTGGCTTCTCTCCTAATTATTTTCTACAAGTTCAGTGACTAATCAATACCAGAATGTTTTCCACTGGGGAGAAATGTTTTAAGTAAAATATGACCAGTGGTCTGGATTCTACAAAACCAAAGCATAATTACTACTGATTAATTTTAGTTATGAATTTAATCGATTTAGATTGAGATTGGGTTTTCAGAATCTTGATAGTTCCAGCTTGAGCAACCAACCTGGTACAGCAATGGTCCATTCCTCACACAGGAAGGTGTTACTGGGCATTGATGGGATCCCGACACCCGCCATGTTGGCAGCTCGCACCTGGAACTGATACTTTCTGTTTTCCCGCAGCTCCGACACCTGCCAGGCACAGACGCAACCAGATAAATTACCTGCTGGTCATGCACACACCTGCAAAACATCTGGACGCAGAAAGGGCTCCCGTGCGCTCACCCTGTAGGCCCTCTCGCTCACAGCCTTCACGTTGGCCTCGTGCCATTTCCCCGGCACGCCATCGACGACCTCACGGTAATCTACGAAATAGCCAGTGATGTCAGCTCCTCCAATGAAGGTCGGCTGCTTCCAGGAGAGCACCATGGCGTCGCGCACACACTCCAGAATGGTGATGCCATAGGGTGGAGCAGGAGACGCTGGGACAGAGAACTTCAAGTTAACACCATCGCCTCAACAGAGAGACCTTGCTCATGGGAAAGTGAAATAACAGGAAACTGACCACATCTGGTCTAATGCACTCATCATCTTTATTAAATCAAACCGTTTTAATATTCCTTTACATATGTTACTAAGGAATTAAATACTGAATATCTTCACAACAAATATAGAATACCCTCATACTCAGTTACATATCATATAATGTTTATGAGCACTACAGAAACACAACTAAGACTGTAACTGTGATCTTAGTGTACTTTTTGGCTGGAATTGGGCTCATAGTGTCCCAAGAGTTGGATTTCTGGAGTGTTTCAATTCCAGAAAGGTCAAGTGTCCTGCTCTTGTGTTTGGTTGGTTGTCCATTTCTGGGGCAGACTCAGACTGAGAGACTCCAGACATGAAAAGTTTCTGCATGTTTGAAAGTTAAAGTGCTCAGGGGCAATCATCAGGAGAGCAGAAGCTGGTGCTGAGGTGACAGATGACAGGCGACCAAGTCGGGAAGTGACTTAGGGCAAAGAACTGATAAGAAACTATGTTCTATGTTAAGAACTAAGTTCTTAGTTAACAAAGGAACTGGTGAAGACTTACCTTTAATACAGAAGAATGCAGGTGGAGTTTTCCATTTGTCATATTTATATTAATTTTAGTACAGTGTTTTGTAAAGAATAAATAGATCTTGAACCTTTCTCACATAGTCACAAACTTTAATGTATATTAATGGGATTTATGCATCAGATCACTCGAAAGTAGTGTGTAATTGTGAAGAAGGGGGTGTTTTTTATTTATTTATTTGTGGTATTCAGCCTCCTTTACTCAGTAACTGATATAAAATCCATTGAATTTTAAGAGGCATGTATGAGTTTGTAATCCTTCAGAAGTCATATGATAAAGAACTATAATTTAAATTCATCTGCACTGTCAGGGTCTCAAAGGTTTGCTACAGACCAAGTTTGGATACAAGGTTGTGGAGAAGTTTAAAGTAGGGCACAACATCACAAAATCACATGTCACAGAGTGTTGTTCAATCCATCATCGGAAAAATGGAGCCTTGCCGTCAATGGTTCCTAAACATGTTCTAGAAACACTTCAAAATTGTTTAAAACTTTTGAGAATCAATGTCTATAGATGCTCTTCATCTAATTCAACTGAACTTGAGCTTTTCTCAATGAAGAAAAAATAAGTTCAGTCTTCAGATGTATGCAATGCTGGTAGAGACATTCCACACAGACTTCTATAATGTACTGACTCAAAAGGCCTAATGACACACTTTTAAAATGTTTATTTGTTAAAAATCTGAAAGCTATGAAACAGTTTTCTTCCTCTTTATAATCATGCACTTTCTTCCATTGGTCTGTCTCATAAAATCCCGATTATAGACTGAAGTTTGTGGTGGTAAAATGATGTGAAATAGCTCAAGGGGCATGAACTTGTGTACATTTGCAAGGTACAGTAAACTTGGGTGACAGAAAATTTTCAAAATTGTGAATATATTATGCTTCTTTCTGTTAATTTATTGCAGCATCCACTAAGGGGTTTCAGGTTCTCTCCTGGTCTTTGCACTCTGCTATTTACCAGGACCCTCCACAGTGAACTTACGTGCTCCACCTGGTTTTTTATCCACCACAGCAGTTTGATCCTGAATCTGAATGACTGTCTCAAAGTGTACAGCTGAAATTTTATCAGTAAGAAATTCAGAAACTGAGCCTGACTCTGAGAGGGGGTTCTGGTCCACAGACCATGAACCAGCACCCCTGACCCTCTCTCTGCTTTCAGTGTCAGCCTGAGGTTTATTGTGCCTTTCAACAGTGAAATGGGAAGGCTGGACAGGTTCATGCTTGTCCGTCCAGCGTGGCTCGTGCTCGGTTAGTGGCACGCGTTACCCCCCGGCCCCATCTTCGAAAACACACCATGTGGAATGCCGCCCCCTATGGGTGTTAGCAAAGGAAAGCAAAAACAATGACTTAAACCAGGCAACAACAATATGTTGCAACTAAATCACAAGTTTAGTTTTTTCAACAACAGAAAAAAAACAACAACACATAAGCACAATATTCAGCACATCAGCCTGTAAAATACAAAGAAATGTCTTCATCTGGCTGGGAGGGAAAATGAAGACAAGATGACCAACAGGTGACATCCATGTGAGAAGAATTTGGGAATATGAGAACATGCACCAACAACTTATGATGTTCAAAAACAATGCCAACTGTTCTACAAGGCACTCATTGTTCTGCTATGGTCGTATTGCTATGAACCACATTTTTTCCAACACGACTTTATATTAATGGAAAGACATTTTTAGTTATTTGTTCTTGTTTGGGTGTATTCTAGGATTTTTCTTTCTTTTATCAAAAATAATAATCAATTTTAACACATATTGGACAAATAGGATTCATAACACATTCACCAAACATCTGCCTGTAAGATAAATACATTAGCATTGCTTCTGAGTGTGTTTCATAAGTACAAAAAGACTCTCAGAATTAAATCAGGCAGTGAATGATAGACATCTAAAGGCTTTGTTAGTTAGGACGCTGGAGAAAGATTTTGTTAGGAACAGAGAGGTGCTTATGGACGATTACAATACTTTGCACATGCTGCGCTGCCATTAGAATGCATTTGTCTCCTTATAGACTTCCTCTGATTTTGCTTTTTGTCACACTTTTTGTCACATTCTGTAGAATTTAAAACGTCCTGTACATAGAACCCGTCTGAGACCACGTAGTGGGCTAAAAAATTTCAGAAGAGAAGAGATGAGCAACAAATTCAATGACCTAAATCAGTCTGGATGTTACAAAGCCTGGAAATCAGTTGTGGCCTTCAGCTTGAATACACTTGGGTTGTGCAGAAAAAAACGATGACCCATTACCCAGAAAGTCTACCTCTGAAAGTTCCTAAACAAACCAAATTAATGTTTTGAAATGGCTTACTCAAAGTCTAGACATAAATCCAGAGCCTTTTGTATTTATTGTTTTTTTCCCCCAATATTAACATTTGCTGGATGATCTCAAACATTTAAGTGTGACAAAATAGAGAGCATGTATAGCATGTTAGAGTAATCAGAACAATTCTTTGCTAAGTTAGCTTCAATAGCAAATTCTAGAACAAGAAAACATGGAGCAGGCTAAAAGATCTGTCAGGGTGTGGAGGGTTCATCTTTTGGTAACTTCAGCACCATGCATAGACCAACACAATCTCGACGCAGGAAAGGTGAGTGTGAGGAAAGGGGGATTGTGGGAAATGGTGTACCACATTGATCCGGTTTGTAACGACCGCTGAATTGGATCAAGTTGATCCAAAATAGAGGAAGTATACAAGTCCTGACCCCAACCTGCTTTAGGCAAAACAGGAAGTGAGGAGTCTGTAGGGTGGATGCAGCTGAACAGGGTGGTGTAGAACAACATTTTGGAGTGACAGAGTGGGAGAGTGTGGGAGTGCAGATGAAGATCTGAAAACACTTCTGACAAAATAACAGTGTCTCTATTATTGTTGTTCTTCCATCACTTTTCCCCAGTAAACTAAATACGTTTCTGGATCTGGGATCAATAACTAAAGAGATGTCAAAAGTCACACTGTTGAGTGCATTCAGGAGACATTTTGTAAACAAGTGATCTGTTTTCACCCAGTTAGTTAAATCTTAATTCATTTATTCCATATTAAATACTTAAAATATATAGTTAAAATGACAATTTTACGCAAAGGGTTGAATAATCTAATATTTCCAGTATTTCTGACTATTAACATAACAGTTTATCCCATGACTGATGTTTTTTCACTCACCAATTGCAGCTTTTACTTCCACTGGTTCTGATATTGGGGAGAACTGGCTGAGCCCTGCGGCGTTCACAGCCCTCACCCTGAACACGTACTGCTCTCCAGTAATCAACCCATGGCAGATGAACCTGCAAGACAGTAAATTGAATTTATGATCCATAACAGATGCTGATTTGTATCTGATTAATATCAGAAGAGCATAAAAGAAGTAGTTTTACCTTGTTGCCCTAACAGGCTTGTTGTTGCATGGCTCCCACACATCGCTTCCAACAATACTACACTCAATGTAGTATCCAACCAAATCTTTGACATCCTTAGACGCCTCCCAGCTCACCACGACAGATGTGTCCGTGTTTCTGATGGGGACGACTTTTCCCGGAGCCGATGGGATATCTGCTGATGAGATCATTTCATATCTTCAGGCTACTATTGTTGTGATTTATTAACATAGTGATGTTAATTTCTCTTAAACACCAATAAGTTAGAAATACTATTAATGGCTTCAAGATGAGCAGAACTGATTAAGGATTTAGAGTCTATATAGGAGTTGGCAGGCAGCATTTTTAAGGTATTTCTTTGGCTCCATGATGTCAAAGTTAGACTTGGTTATTTCTAAATATATTTATATTTTTAGAGGGAAAGATGAATTTTTACACATAAAAAAACAGCTGGGTTATGTCTTTAACCAGAACACTGGGTTTATGCTGTTCTGCTGGTAGTTTTAGAGAAATATTGGGTGAAATATGTGACCTACTTTGGCAAATCAAATAATAGGCACAATTACTATGATGGCAATAAAGGCTTTCCATTGGATAATAAAAGGGGTGTAAATGTTTTTAAGGTAAGAAAAACAAAAACAGATTTGTTATTATTATTATTATTATTATTATTATTATTATTATTATTATTATTATTATTATTATTATTTTATTGTATCCACATTTCCACTATTAATGCATGCATAATTTGCATTCAGAGACAAGTTTATTGGTTGAATTGAAATTTTAATCTGCTAAAGGTATGAGAATTTTTTAATCAACTGTATGCTGATCAAAACCTGTAGTTTTAATCTACCTAGATCTAGTTTAAATCTATGTTAGATTTGAACCAGATCGAGGATAGTAAAGTGTCCCAAATTAGGTTGTTTTTAACTGAACTTTTAGTCAGGAAAGTGTTTGACTCTGGGAGAAAGATGCCACAAAGACATTGTTAAACAATAAGTCAAGTCCTCCAAGTTGCTGTATCTTCTGACCAAGCTTGTCGCCCACAGTGATGGATTCAGTTGGCTCAGACGGTTCGCCGACACCAGCAGAGTTGCAGCAGCGGACACGGAACAAGTAGGACTTTCCCTCAGCAAGATCAAACAGAGCAAAGCGAGGAGACTTGACTGGGATTTCTGTGTTCACCCTCTGCCAGTTATCTGTGCCCGAGACACACTGACAAACAAAACCGATAGAGTCAAACAGATTTTAAAATTTAAAAATTGCAACAAAAATTAAGTTTGCAGAACTCTGTCAATATTCACCTTCTCCACATAGTACATGACCCCTTCAAGGCCCTTCTCTCCAGGGGGCTTCCAGCTCAGGACCACATAGTTTTTGGTTGCCTCAGTCACTTGCAACTCACGAGGTCTGCCAGGAACAATGCCCTCTAAACGTGAAAGGTTGAGTTGGATGGGCCCCAATCCTCAGGTAAGCAACATGACATCCAGTACTGTGACTTTCTTACCTGAAGGCTCCTCCTCTGTGACAATGATTTGGCCGGTCCAGGGTGCAGAAGTGCCTAACAGAAAAACATGCATGTAATTGATTATATTTTGATGTTCACCATTTCCTGATTTTTATTCATCTTCCATTTTCAATATTTTCTACTTGCTTGCCTAGTTAGCTGTTGTTTTCCTTTTTCTCAGCTTGTTTTACTTTTATAAGATCATGAATCTCAATGAGTTTAGCTCTTTTACCAAAGTTTTTTTTTTAATTTTTTTACCACAGACACAGTAAAGCTAGATCCCCTGGGTATAGTACCTCTCATGCGGGCTCGATCGGCCGGATCCATTGCTGCCACCGGTTCAGAGACCCGAGACGGGTGGCTGATCCCGGTCTTGTTGACGGCTCGGACTCGGAAGATATAGGATCGGCCCTCCACCAAACCAGTGACGGGGAAACGGGCAAACTTGACCGGAGTGTCATTGCACTGAACCCAGTGAGTCGTTCCAACCTCACATCTGTTCATAACAACACAAATGCAGAATATTAAACTGAATTGACAATATAGTTTTACTTGCAGTTATACATAAAATGACAAGAATTGTTTTATGTCATACCCTTGAATAAGACATTTTGAGGTTAAGGTCTGTCATCTTATTGATTTTTTCCAATTTCCTCCTCTTTCAGAAGTTCTAACATGTTTGAGGCAAATATACTTTACCTGCTACTGCATTACAAACAAGTACAAGTGCAACTTATATGTTATTATGTCTTAGTTGTTATTCTTTTTTGATTGTGTCAACACATGCCAAACCACAAAGATATGTTATGAGATCGATAAGATTTTTGGTTTAGTAACTAATTGGTTCGTGTTTCTCATAACTTTTCCTGGGATTGGACATATATGATTTGCTCTTGTGAGTGAAAGATCATTATACTTTGGACCTTGATTTTCACTTTCTGTTCTCCGCAATGATTCAGTCACATCTCCACACCTGGTCCTTGATATCATTGCAGACTGTTTGCTTTGTTTCCTTTGGCCAATATACGTAATGCTATATGATATATGTAGATGGATGCAGATAAATATGGGGAAAGACAAGGGCAGAGTGTCACCTATTAAATATATAGGATAGAATAGAATAGAATAGGATAGGATAGAATAGAATAGAATAGAATAGAATAGAATAGAATAGAATAGAATAGAATAGAATAGAATAGAATTCAACTTTATTGTCATTGCACTGTCACAAGTACAAAGCAACGAAATGTAGTTTGCATCTATCCAGAAGTGCTATACAGGATATAAATATTTATTTA